>JABUQX010017616.1:0-47500 GCA_015478945.1 Trachelipus rathkii
ATATATATATATATATATATATATATATTTATTATATATATATATATATATATATATATATATATATACTTATATATATATATATATATATATAATATATATATATATTATGATATATATTATATATATATAATATTTATATATATATAATATATATTATATATATAATATAGTATATATATATATATAATATATATATATATATATATAATATTATATATATTATATATATATATATATAATAAATCGGCGGTCTCTTTAGGAAAAAAAAGTTACAGGATCTCATCTCAAAGTTGTTACAACTCTCATATAGACTTTTCATTTCTGACCCATCAAGGTTAGGTCTCATTTCATAGTTTATTTTATTATGATAAGTTTTGTTAGACATACACAGAGAAAATTTATACATACTTGATAAATCTTATCATAACCTGAACTAGAATGGCCCTAAAACGAGCACGAGGCCCACTAATTTCTTTTTTATAAGAAAGCATATGGGAAGTTTTTAAACTTTGAGAGGCTGTAACTTTTTTCCCTAAAGACAAATCATTTTCGTTTTTTTAAGCTTCATTATTATTATTTTTTTAGAGTATATCCTATGATTTTTAATTTTTTTTTTTATGGGATTTTTAACAACTTTGAGAGGCTGCAACTTTTTTTCTTAAAGAAACCGCCGATTTTCGTTTTAACTATTCTTCCTTATTATTTATTTTTGAGTATATGCTGTGATTTTCATAAAAATTGGGGGTGACACCCCTCTGCTCTACTCTTACCATTTATTTTATTATTTATTTATTTTATTATTTACTTATTTGATTATTTATTTATTAATTTATTTATTATTATCTATTTTATTATTTATTTATTTGTTTATTTATTTTATTATTTATTTATTTATTTTATTATTTTACTTGTTTATTTATTTTATTATTTATTTATTTTATTATAAATTTATTTTATTATTTTATTTATTTTTGGTACTTTATTAAACCAGGGGGCAATAAAAAATCTAAGCTTTGTAAGGTTGGTAAAACTGGGAAATGCATTTTATGATCCTAAATTTATGAAACAAAATAAGACAAACTTTCTTTGTAATGGTGAATTTTTATATATAATTTAATTGATATTAACAAAAAAGTAAAAAGAAATTGATATCTATTTTTCGGACTTCACATCTAAGCTTATAAAATGAGTAAGCTTAGGCAATTTATTTCAGCTTAAATTTGATGTATCTACGTAAAGTTTGTGGAGCGAATTTGGACGCCATGACACTTTTTTTTTAATAGGCGAATACCGTAGCATAGTGAATTAATATTATTAATTCACTATGACCGTAGGGTGAGATACACTTTGACCCCCATGCATGGCAGACCGCCCGCGGACTACCACAAAACCGGAGCCTAAAATTAAAATTAATTCTTCTTTTTTCGTATAACAGTGAAAGAAGGCAGGCGTTTTTGATTTGGCAAGAATTCTTCTAAACGGAAGAAGTTCTTCACTTTCTCATTTGATTTGTCAATATTCTTTCAAACGGAAGAAATTTCCTATCGAATTCGGGAATTTTGAATTTTTCTTCCATCCATAAGGTTGCTATTTTTCGTTCTTATTCGTTCTTAATTTTATTATTGAGTTTGTGACGTCACATGAAATCGTAAAAAAATGTTTTTTTTAATGTTTTCAAGTTTTCGACCCACTATTTTATCTTCGAAATATATTAATTATGTTATTTCCCAAAGAACTGATGAAATATAATTATAAAAAAATTACAAAATTGAGAAATTTTATTTTATCGTTGTGACGTCACTCCTCGAAGTGATCATGTTTCAAACATGTTTGTTTATATATATATATATATATATATATATATATATATATATATATATATATATATATATATATATATAAATTATATATATATATATTTTTATATATATATATATAATATATATATATATATATATATATATATATATATATATATATATATATATATATATATATATATATATATAAACTATAACACTAAAAAATCCTAATTAATAGCCTTTATAGGCTTAGGTATGTGCTGTAAAATGTAAACAAACCTCAAAACTGAAGAATGTTCATTTGATTTTTCATCGAAAATGAACTCAAGAACGTCCTTCGATTTGGAAGAAAAACTTGCCAAATCTAAAACGCGTAGGTAAATAATTCTGAGATAGCATTACCAATCATTCCGATACGAATTTTATTATTCCCCCTGGTTTAATAAAGGACCTTATTTTTTATTATTTTTTTATTTTATTATATTTTATTTATTTATTTATTTTATTTGTCCATTTATATATATATATATATATATATATATATATATATTATATATATATCTTAATCTGCCCCCTAAAAGTTAAAACTGTCCTCATAGTAGAAATATTATATTTATACTGTGATGTTCTTTATAAAATTTGACATTGGTTAATGTGGTTCGAACTTCGAACTGTTTCAAACAGGGTTGGGGATTTTTTTAATTTTTTTTTAGAAAAAAATCAATTTTTGATTTTATTGATTTTATTGATTTTTTTGATTTTTTTTGATTTTTTTGATTTTTTTGATTGTTTTCATATTCGTGACGTCACGCGAAATATATATATATATATATATATATATATATATATATATATATATATATATATTATAGTATATATATATATATATATATATATATATATATATATATAAATGATATATATATATATATATAATATATATATATATAATATATATAATATATATTATATAATATATATATCAGAGTGGCACCGCGCTCATTTTAGGGTGTAGTCCGCTAGGCAGCTCCGACGCTCGAGAACGTAGTCGCTTAGCGCTCCTGCCGCACTTTATTTCCAGAACATCAACCTCCGCTATCGCAAGTCCGCACGTCCGCACGTTCCGGTAATAATGTGCGACTTCACAAAAGATTTTAATATTAAATACTAAATAGTATAATATATTCCTTAAAGAAACACTTTTGGATGTAATGTATGTATATAATTATGAATATTTTCAAAATCTCCAGATTTTCACTTCATCCTCAATGTCGTCTTCAAGGACAAGAGATCCATATAACCTTTCAAAAAGATTAGGTGCTCAAAAATTAAAAGCAGTTAAGGCTGACCTCTTTGCCCTCAAAATATCCACACCAATACTAAATATTCGCTCTACAGCCGCAGAACTAGGGAGAGGTGTATTATATTTTATGAACAAGTTCAACAAATTCTGCATATGCTGAAAGGGAAAGATGTCCTTGGTGAGAGGAGTGCTGGTGTTAGTTCACTTCCAGCAGTCCATTTGCTAAATTTTAGGTTCTCAGCCTAAATCATTCTGCCATCCTTCTGAAATATTTTGACACCTGTCCACCATTAAGAAGGTCTATATTTCGGGTCCAAGACTTTCAGTAGAATACCTATGAAAGCCTCGACTCTTGTAGAGTCGATGCTAATGCTACATATCAGCTCGGTAGCTATATATATATATATATATATATATATATATATATATATATATTTATATATATATATATATATATATATATATATTATATATATATCTATATTATATATATTATGTATATATTTATATACTTTTCTAAAAAAAATTTTAAAGGGCGGTGTTGAATAATATTGTTTATTCTATGAAAAAAATATTTTATATATTTTGTTTTGGCTCCTTTGCCAGTAGAAAGAATTCTGGCAACATGGCCATATTTTACTAATGTCTCATAGTCTTGTTTATTTATTGTTTACAAATATAGAAAGCGTGAAATCTCGATGTATAAAACACGCATGTGTATTTTAGGGTTTAGTATTTAGTAAAATATCCATTTATTCTATGTGTTTCATTATTCATATGTAGGTTGTTACCAGTAGATACGATCTACTTTAACATGGTAGCTGAGAGTAGTTTGTAACAAGCCTAATTTGAATGTGAAACAGAAAATGGAAAGTAGGCCTAGGTCAGCCCTATAATAGAATTAGGAAATAGGCCTAGATAAACCCTATAATAGAATTAAGAAATAGGCCTAGATAAACTCTAAAATAGAATTAGAACAAGCCTATTATATAGTTAAATATGGATTTATCAATGCAGAAAATTGATTCTTTACAAGGTAAGACAAACTGGGAAGATTGGAAGCATCTTATGCAAATAAGGCTAAGTGGTATACCAGATGCAATAGAAGCAATCAATGGTAAATTAGAAAAGCCACAAGAACCCAGTATTGAAGCAACAGTTGAAGAGAAAATGCATACAAAAAGAAATTAGACAAATTCAAAAACTCAATATGTAATGTTTTTGTTGGTTTCAACCTCAAGCCAGTATTAGAAGTCAAATAAGGAATCTTTTGAAGCCAGATGAAGTATGGAAGGAACTTCACAATCTTTTTGCAAGAGTTGAAGAAAACAAAGTTTACGATTTTTGTTCACAGTTTTTTTCTTACAAATGGAATGAGAAATTAGACATGGCTGGAAATTTATCTTCAATAAGACAGCTCTGGGGTAATCTTCAGGAAGAAATTGTCAAAATTCAAGAGAAGAATGAAGGTACATTGCCAGAGATATTTCTCATATGTAAGATTTTTGAAATTTTGCCAAAGGATTATTCAAATTTCCAAACTACATGGCTCATGATTCATAGTAATAGAAAAGAAAAGTATAGATAATTTGGTAACTTGGCTTTGCACAGAAGCAAATAAGTTGGCATCAAAGGTTAAGTCAGAAAATCAAGAAGCGTTAACAATAAGAGGAAACTACAGAGAAAATAGTACTAAAGAAAAAATGAAGAAATTTCCTTGTAATTACTGCCATTTAAAAGGTCATTGGATCAAAAATTGCAGAAAATGGATTGCAGATGGCAGACCAGAAAGAAAAATAAAGCCAGAAAGAAATGCAAATTTTGAAAATAAAGAAAATTCAAAAGAAAGCTAAAACAGAAGTTATGCTTTATGTTAGGCGTAGAATTGGAACAAGTTTTTTTATTTCGAAGAAATGATAAGAAAATTGGTATTTTTGATAATGGCGCTACATAAACATATAACAAATTGACAAAGTTATTTTAAAACTTTTAATGAATTTGAGCATTCAGTCAAGGGTAAAATCAGCAAATGGTCAGGAAGCAAATGTGTTAGGATATGGAACAATTGAAGTAGAATCAGTTGTAGATGGAAAAATATCTCAATTATTTTTGAATGATGTTTGGTATGTTCCTGATATTAAGAAAAATTTATTTTCAGTATTGGCAGCTCATGATAAGCATCCAAATAGTGAATTTATATCTGAACCAAGTGTATGTAGTTTTATGGTAGACAAAAAAGCCTATTTTTAATGGCTATCGTAAACTAAAGGAAGGGCTATTCAAAGTTGCAATGAAAGCTAAAATCTCCCATATACCAGAAATAAATGCACTTGAAGAAAAGGATCTATTACAGTTATATCATGAAAGAATGGGACATCAGGATAGAAGACACATAAGAAATCTGATCAAAAGAGAACTAAATATTGAAAGTCACCTTGATAACAGAAATTGTACAGGATGTATAAATGTGGAAAAATGCATCGTCAGAATTTTGGAAAAAGACCAATAGTACTAAACAAGGAGAATTGCTATTTGCAGATGTTTGTGGACCATTTCAAGTATTATCAAACTCAGGTTATAAATATTTTGTATGTTTCAAAGATGATTTCTCAAAAATGAGATTTGTATATTTTATTAAAGAAAATCAGAAGTTGTTGAAAATTTGGAGCAAGTACTTGAAGAAGCAAAAGTACAAGGACATCCAATCAGAGAATTTTTAAGTGATAATGGCTTAGAATTTAATAATAAGTTAGTTAAAAAGCTTTTAAATAAATATGGTGTAAGACAAAGGTTAACGGCTCCATATACTCCACAACAAAATAGAGTGGAAAAGAAAATAGAATGCTAGTTGAAGCGGCCAGATCACTTATGTATTCAAAAGTAAAATTTCCACAGAAGTGTTGGGCAGAATTAATTAACACAGCAGCATATATATTAAATAGAACTGGAAAATCTACTGTTGATGGGGAAAACGCCTTTTGAAATCTGGTATGATAGAAAGCCCAGAATCAAGCTCTACGTGTAATCGGAACAGCATGCAGTGGGTGGATTCCAGATCAGAAAAGAAGAAAGTTAGACCCAAAAGCAAAATCAGGTGTGTTAATTGGTTATGATGGAGATGAAAGCTACAGAATATATGATCAAACAAATAATTTTGTGTTTAGATGCAGAGATGTAGTATTTGAAAAAGAAGAACTTTCAACTTCAATATCAGATGAGATAGAATCAGAAAAAAAAAATAAAAAGCAAGAATCAAATAGAAAAATACAGAACTTGATAACAAGTATATCTATCAATTAGGTTAAACTCATCACATACAGAAATAGAATCTGATATAGAAACAGAATCTGATCAGAAATAGAATGCTGATACAGAAATAAGAATCTGAATAAGAAATCGAATCTGATTTTCAGAAATAGAGATACAAGATAGAATAGTAAGCAGAAAACATTAAGAGACAGAATCAGTAATTAAAAAGCCATCAAGGTTTGATGACTACAGTACTTAGCGTCGGGCGGGGTGACGTGGACCACTTTAGGTATAACTTGGTTCTCCCGACTCTCGCCTAATGCACTTTTTGGAATTTTTTTTTCTTGAAAATCAAGAAATATTGTCTGACATAAACCTATAGAACAATAATAATGTTATTTATTCTAATAATAAAAGTTTTATTAAAGTTTGAATAACGCCGAGTTAGCCTGACCGTGGAGGGGTGAAGCGGACCACCATTGAGGGGTAACTCGGACCACTGTTTAAATTCGTCTTTTACGTATAATTTCAATTTTATATTTTAATTTTTACTTAATATAATAATTATTTATCATATTAAAATTCGTAATAAGTAATAAAAATGTCAATAATGATAAATAAAATACGAATATACATAAGGGGTCCGTTCACGCCTCTCCGCCAAAAATTGACACTTTTTGTTTGAACTCGTTTTTTTATTAAAATTTCATTTTTTTAAAAAATTTTTCACTTAATATAAGTAACTTTTTATTACATTTAAATTAATTATACGTAATAAAAATGTCAATAATAATACGTAAAATACGAAAAACAATGGTGGTCCGAGCCACCCCTCCATCAATTTTTACGGCGGGGTGAATCGGACCAAGTTAGGCCCCGTTTTTTTGCCACTAATACTGCTTGGATCAAAAATTTACTTTGCCAGTTTAAAGCTAACATACTCGAGTGTATCCACTGAAAAAATAATTAAAATCGATCCACAATTTTTCATTTTATAACGAAGTTAAAAAAACTCACCTTTTTCAAAAGTGAAGTTCTATTGAAGGAAATTTTGTACCCTAATTTCTAACATTTTTTAAAAATATAAAAACTTTCTAGAATTAAATATGATCTAAATAAAACTTGTAGTACTACCGCGTGGCTATAAAATGAGCGACAAATAGAATCTGATTCAGAAATAAGCACAAAACAATTAAGAGACAGATCAGTAATTAAAAAGCCATCAAGGTTTGATGACTACAGTACCTATCTATTATTAGAAGATATGGAAGAACCTGAAAATTATAAAGAAGCTATGCAGAGTAAGCATAAGAAAAAATGGGTTAATTCAATGAAAAATGAAATGAAATCATTGAAAGAAAATCAAACCTGGGAACTAGTTGAATTACCACCAGGAAAAAAACCAATTGAAAACAAATGGATTTATAAAATTAAAATGAATCCAGATGGTACAGTTGACAAATATAAAGCAAGATTAGTTGCAAAAGGGTATAGTCAACATAAAGGAATTGACTATGAGCAAACATTCAGTCCAGTAGCAAATAAGAGTACTGTAAGGAGACTTTGATAAATGTAGCAACTAAAGAAAATATGTCCTTAATACAATTTGATGTTTCAACAGCATTTCTTTATGGAAATTTATCAGAAGAAATATATATGAAACAACCCAAAGGTTTTGAAGATGGGACAGACAAAGTATGCAAATTAAAACGCAGTTTGTATGGGCTTAAGCAAGCACCAAGATGCTGGAATGAAAGACTTGGAAACTTTCTTTCAAAACTTAATTTTGGTAAAAGTATAGCTGATCCTTGTCTTTACATAAGAAATCAGAATGGACATAAAATCATACTTGCATTATATGTTGATGATGGACTAGTTGCATCAACAAGTCAAGCAGAATTGCAAAATTTTTAGAAGAATTAAAAAAGGAATTCAAAATAACATATAAATCTGCAACATATTTTTTAGGAATTGAAATTGAATCAAAAAATGATGGTTCAAAGAAAATTAGTCAGTCATGTTATACTAAAAGAATACTAAAGGAATTTGGTATGGAAAATTGCAATGCAGTGTCAACACCCATTTTAAAGGATAATGTTACACATGACATTGAAGATAATAATAAGTATAGATTATAGATCAGCTAATAGGAGCTCTTCTTATATCTTCGGCAACAGCAACAAGATCAGATATTGGCATTTGCTGTTAATTATTGCCGAAGTGTAGAAAATCGATCATAGAAGATGTTTAACAAGTTAAAAGAGTGTTCAGATACTTGAAGGTAAAGCAGAGAAGGGTATTTATTTATCAATGTGATCTCTGAAGCTAAGACTCATCTGGAAGGGTAACAGTGTATGCAGATCATGCGGGGACTTAAACAGGGCAATTCCCAACAACTGATTGTTTGTTTAATATGCCTGGAGGAGCAATTTTCATGGAGTAGTCAAAAGCAAAGTTCAGTTGCTATTTCAACAACAGAAGCTGAAATTATGGCAGCAAGTGAAGCAACAAAAGAAATTGTGTGGCTTCATCAACTATTGGAAGAAATTACAGAAGTCTTCAAGAAACCTACTCTTTGGATTGACAATGAAGCAGCTATTAAACTCAGTAAGAATCCAGAATTTCACAAAAGGACCAAGCATATAAAAGTACGCCATTTCTTCATTAGAGAAAAAGTTCAAAATGATGAATTAGAAGTACTCAAGATTAGCAGTGAGAATCAACTTGCAGATGGACTCACAAAGCCTCTACATCAACCAAGGTTAATGATGCTGAACGGAAAAATTGGAATGGACTAACCAACGTTGCAGAATAAACAATAAGGGAGAGTGTTGAATAATATTGTTTATTCTATGAAAAAATATATTTTATATATTTTGTTTTGGCTCCTTTGCCAGTAGAAAGAATTCTGGCAACATGGCCATATTTTGCTAATGTTTCATAGTCTTGTTTATTTTTGTTCATTCAATATAGAAGCGTGAATCTCGATGTATAAACACGCATGTGTATTTTAGGGTTTAGTATTTAGTAAAATATCCATTTATTCTAGTGTTTCATTATTCAAATGTAGGTTGTTACCAGTAGATACGATTACTTTAACATAATATATATATATTTATTATATATATATATCTATTTATATATATATTATATATATATATATATATTATTATATATATATTATATATTATTTATATATAGTATAATATATATATATATATATTATTATATTAATCAGTTCTGTGTAAATACCCAAATATATTATATATATATCATATATACTATATTATATCTTTAATATATATATATATTATATATTTTAATATTTATTTATATTATATATATCTATATATATATATATATATATATAATATATATTTATATTTATATATATATATATATATTTATTATAATATATATATATATATATATATATAATATATTATATATAAGTATATATTACTATATAATATTATATATATAATTAATAAAAATAAATAAATTTAAAATTAAATTAAATTATATATATTATATAATATATATATATATATATATATATATATATATATATATATATATATATTATATATATATATATATATAATATATATATATATATATAGCGTCGGGCGGGGTGACGCGGACCACTTTAGGTATAACTTGGTCTCCCGACTCTCCCCTAATGCACTTTTTGGAAATTTTTTTTTTTGTAAATCACGGCCTTATAGCGGTCCTAAGCACACAAAAAAATAATAATGTAATTCTAATAATAAAAGTTTTATTAAGTTTGAATAACGCGCGAGTCAGCCTGACCGTGGAGGGGTGAAGCGAACAACATTGAGGGGTGACTCGGACAATCTGTTTAAATTCCGTTGATGCTAAATTTCAATTTTCATATTTTAATTTTTACTTATATTCGTATTATTTATCATATTAAAATTCGTAATAAGTAATAAAAATGTCAATAATGATAAATAAAATACGAATATAAATAAGGTGGTCCGATTCACCCTCTCCGCCCAAAAATTTTGACACTTTTTTAACTCGTTTTTTTTTAAATTTCATTGTTTAAAAAATTTTCACTTTATATAAGTAACTTTTTATTACATTTAAATTAAATTATACGTAATAAAGAATGTCAGTAATAATACGTAAAATACGAAAACAATGGTGGTCCGAGCCACCCATTCAATTTTTACGGCGGGTGAATCGGACCAAGTTAGGCCCGTTTTTTTGCACTAATATACTGCTTGGATCAAAAATTTAAGTTTGCAGTTTAAAGCTAACATACTGAGTGTAGGGTGCCAACTGAAAAATCATTAAAAATCGATCGCACAGATTTTTCATTTTATACGAAGTTTAAAACTCAGCATTTTTCAGGAGTGAAGTTCTAATTGGATAGGTATAATTGTTGTCCCCTAATTTCTAACAATTTTTAAAAATATAAAAACTTTCTAGAATTAAATATGATCTAAATAAAACTTGTAGTACTACCGGGTGGCTATAAAAATTGCGATAAATTTTTTTTTTTTTATTATTATTGTTTTATTGTTAATTTAGAGTGGACGCGAATCACCCTCCTAAAGAAGGCGGGCCGCGGTCACCCGCCGACGCTATATATAATATGTTGAGTTTTTACAGCAAGAATTGATTTAGATATTTGCCTAGTTTATTATAGTAATAATATAAAATTTAATAAGAGTTAGTAGATGAGGTTTAATAGCCATTCAGTCATAAAATCAATTAAATGTTAATTTAATTATATTAATGGTACGCTTTTTAAAAGTGAAAAAAGGGTTTGAAAAAAAAAAAAAGATTTCTTTTAAAAATTTTGTTTTTTTTTAAAAGGAAGAAAAGTTTAGTTATTAAATAACAATAAGTCAGACTAAAAGTATATTAGTTATATTTTATAAACTTTAAAATAAAAATTATATTCTTATTATAACCCGAAATTCTTAATAAGTAAACAATATTTTCATTTTTAAAAAGGTGCGGAACAAAAGACCGGAAACTTTTTTTTGATCCGCACGTTATTGTAGGGCCCATGGTAGAGCTACCTCCAAAAAGGTAAAAAGTTACAGCTTAGCAAAGGAAAATTAAGGTTGGTCATTTATGAATTGTTAAAATTGTAAAAATAATAAGAAAATTCAGATTTATTGTAGGCATAAATAATGGTATTCAGGTTTGCTAAAAAAATAAATAACTGTGAAAAATATTAAGAAATTCAGATTAGTTTAAGTGTGAAATTGTAAATAAATTAAGTATTGTGTTGTAAATAAATTAAGTATGTGTGTGTTTTATGTAAATAATAAAAATAAAAAAATATATATATATATAGGAAAACTTATATATGTTGGCCGTCAAAAGTATATATATATATATATATATATATATATATATATATATATATATATATATATATATATATATATATATATATATATATATATATATATATATATATATATATATGAATGTATTTATGTATAAATAAGTTATGTCTGTATGTATGTGTAAATGTGAACGTTTGTGTGTGTGTACGTGTGTAATTATGAATATAGATATTTAGGTTTTAATAAAAAAGAGAAAATTTATGTAAATAAAGATTAGAAAAAGATTTTAAAAAAATGATTTTAAAAATAAAGAAAATAGGGAAACAATGTAATTGCGAAGGAAATAACCTTGTTATTTTTCTTTAAAACAGTTTTGAAGGAACAGGAATTACGAAAGCCATATTTTGAAGATAAAAATACAGAAAAGTGGAAACACTACTATGACGTCACGAATGACAACCAACATGGCGGACGTGGAACGGAAGGCAGTTCACTTGCTATTCAGAGTCGATTGCGATAACATCTATTCCGTGTGTGTTAGTCTGTTTGTATAGGGGGGGGGGGGGGGGGGGGAAAAAAAAAGGGGAAAAGGGGGGGGGGGGGGGGGGGGGTTGGGAAAAAAAAAAAAAAGGGGGGGGGGGGGGGGGGGGGGGGGGGGGGATTACGATTAAGATCTATTCCGTGTGTGTTAGGCTATTTGTTTAAGCTTTGTAGATTTGTTATGTTTACTTGAAATTCTGAACTCGCTTCGATAGGTCGATAAGACTAGCTCTGCGTGATTTGATATTTTGTTAGTTTTGTTTATGTTTCGTCACAGTTTGTTTTGTTTAAAACCATTTGACTTATTGTCTGGATCTCATACTGATAGCAGTGATTTTTGTTGTGCTCTGTTACCATTTATCATTTCGACTTTGACAACGTTATTTCATTATTTAAACTTTGTATATTTTAGCGCAATTATTAGAATTTGTTTATTTATTGAAAAGTGCTAGAACATTTTTGTAAATAGTTTAACTTTGTATATTTATTTGATCGACTCTGATTTATAATATAAGTTGGAGACATTGTGTATTTTTGAAGCTGCAAGTATTTGAAAGGATTTAAAGGTAATATGAATTTTTAAATTAAATAAATATAATATTATTATTAGTTAGTATTGCGCTGGCAGTTGACTTTGATTTCAGCTTTTGCAGTGGCAGTCAGCGTCAATAAACAGAATTATTTAAGTATTAGTAGGTTGAGAAATGCACACTGTGCTTTGGCATTTATTGTCCAAAAATATTATTGTTTAGATCACGCAACTTGTTTATGACCGAAGAAAATTAATTAAATATTACTATATTTGTGATTTGATCGATCTTAGTTATATATTGTACAGAAAAGTATTAAAAGTTTTATAGTTTATTTTGATATTTAAAGAATTTGATTAAAGTGAAAAAATTGAAGCTTTTGTTCTGATAGTTCCTTGTTTTTAGTTGAGTTTCATTTTATTTGAGAGATTTTGGTCATTTATTATTGATAAGGAAATTCATGGTTGTTGACAAGGACGCGGCCATTTTGATTAAAAAGCCGGCAGCCGCCATCTTTAAATTCAGCCGCCATTTTGAAAATGACAGTGACTTAAAGCATTAACTGTCTGAATTGTTTGAATAGTTAAGGTGATTAAGATTTATCATCTTTGACAATTAAAATACTTTGATAGATTGACACGATTAATAGTTGAAATTAGAATATTATGGAAGAATATTTAATTCTGTAAAAACATATAGAAGTCTTTGGACTTGACCGAATTATTTGAGACTTGATTTAATTTAGACTTGGATAGATTCTCAATTGATTCGTGAAGATTACTAAATTGTGACTTTGTAATTGAATTTAATTTACAGTAACCTTTGACAGTTAATAGATTAAATAGTACTTAGAAATTACAGTGCTTAGTTTATACTGCATTGATTTGACTTCAACTTTGAAAGAAAATAATAGGACTTAGTTTCATTAAACATAGACTTAGTTGGACTTAGAATTAAATTTAATCGGACTTTTACTGATTTAACTTGGAGTTCGACTTTGAAGTTAGGACTCGACTTTTCTGAAGTTGATATTCGACTTTGAAGTTAGGACTCGACTTTTCTGAAATTGATATTCGACTGTGAAGTTAACATTTAACTTTACCTATGATACTCGACTTTGAGTTTGACCTTTGATTATCTGAACTTAGCCTTTGATGGTAATTATTTAACTTAGTTTTCAGCTTTGACTGTTTGAGTTAACTTATAGTTTTAACTTTTCAGATTTAGTTTTCGACTTTAACTTTTCAGATTTAGCTTTCGACTTTAACTTTTCAGATTTAGCTTTCGACTTTAACTTTTCAGATTTAACTTTCGACTTTGACTTTTCAGATTTAGCTTTCGGCTTTAACTTTTCGAATTTAGATTTCGATTTTTACGATTTGTCTTTAGTTTTGACTTTAGTTTTGCAGATTGGTTTTGACTTTACTTAACTGGTCTTTCGATTTAAATTATTTATAGTTGATTACGGTAATTTTCAACTTTAGTTGATATAGTTTAATTTTGGTAATCAATTTTTAGGTGGTTCCAACTCTGATATTACAGTTGGATTGCAGCTTGGTTGAGTGAGATTTCGTAATTATTTATGACTCAATAAGATTTACTGTTCTTTAATTGAATGTTTGCGATTAATGCATATTTCTGATTTTGCATTATTTATAGTGAGATATTTTAATTGACTCACAACAGTTTCAAGGTGGATTGAAGGTTTGAATACTTTGAAGTTTGATAACACTAGTTTGATAAATTAAACTTTATAACGGTTTAATGGTAATTACAATCGACTTTTAGAAATATTGAGAGAAACCCTAGATATTTAGGCTCAATTGACAATTTGGATTTTTACAATAACTTTTGATTATTAAATTAAAAGTTGGTCTTGATTTGTTACCTTTATATTGAAAGTAAAAGGTAACCGGTTTGAAAACATAACAACGATTTAGGAACGATTTATTAAACCAGACTCATATAGCTAACATTTGATACAAGCAATATTTTTATTTGAGATTTGAGTTTGACTAGTTAGATAGTTTGATAGAAACATATTATAACTATTGAGTGAGTCGTATTGGAGTAATGAAGAATAGCATCTGAAAGGCTCTCGAAGTTCTTTACATCTGTAAAAAAGAATTCTACGAATACATCTGACTACGAATACATTTAACTACCAACACATCTAACTACTGAGGATAGGGAAAAGAACACAATAGTTTTTATTTAGAATTAGACACAACGCAGTGTAAGTTTTTCTGTTCTTTGACCACTATACGATTTTATAAGTTAGAAATTTTTGGTAGTGCGGGTAGTCATCTATCTGCACTACAATAGCGATGCAAGTCGGCTAATTTCCTGACGACTCCGCACCTCCGCTAGTCCGCACCTATTCTGGTAGTCCGCTCGGAGCAGACTAGCGGACTAGTGGACTAAAGAGCGGAAGTGCCCACCTCTGATATATATATATATATATATATATATATATATATATATATATATATATATATATATATATATATATACCATATATATAAATAAATAAAGAAAACAGTAAAGAAGACGCAGAATCCAATCTAGAATTTCCCATTCAACCCATAAAATTAAAATTAAGAATAATTTTAATAATAATTATTATAATTAATGAATAGTAATTATAATTAAAGAAGCCACATGGGCCTACCTAGACTGTCCTAGTCAACCAACAATAATTAATAGTTAAGAATAATAATTAAAAAGCATGTTACTAGAATGTCCCAGTCAATCCATTATAATTAATAAATAGAATAATAATTCAGACACATGGGCCTATCAGACTGTCCCAGTCCAACCCATAATAATAATAATTTAGAAGCTGCATTAACCCCTCTAGAGTGTCCCCAGTCAACCAATAATATATGGGAATATGCCAAGAAGCCATGGTCCTATTTAGACTATTAGTCAACCAATAGAAAATTAATAATTAAAACTAGCGTGGCCCTTTAGAATGTTCAGTCAACCCATAACGATAATAAATAGAATAATTGTTATGAGCGGATGGGCCTATATGAATAAACAGTCAACCAATAATATTAATAATTAAAATAATAACAATTAAGAAGCCGCATTGACCCTCTAGATTGTCCCAGTCAACTCATAATAAATAAGAATAATACTTAAGAGCCGCATAGACTGTCCCCGTCAACCAATAAAAATTAATGATTGAGAAGCCGCATTGGCCTCTAGAATGTCCCAGTCAACCCATAAAAGTTAAGAATTATTAATTTTAATAATTAGTAATTAATGAATAATATTTATAGTTAAGAAGCCATGGAGCCTACCTGTCCCAGTCAACCAACAAATTAATAAATAAGAATAATAATTCCGACACATGAGCCTATCTAGACTGTCCCAAGTCAACCCATAACAATTAATAAGTAAGAATAAATTATTCTTAATTATTTATTATTATGGGTTGACTGGGGCTTCTGAATTATTATTCTTAGTAAACCAGTATTATGAATTGACACGAATTTTTTTTTTTTTTTTTCTAAGAGGGCCAATAGACTTTTAATTATTATTCTTGTTATGCATTGTGTTGGTTTTTGGACGGTCTAAATGAGCCATCAATGACTTCTTAAGGCTTTTTCGGATTGGTTGGTGCCTTGGTGCTACCCACAGGCATTGGATAATTCTTGTTTTATGGGTTGCCTTATATAGCTAGAAAAGACTAACAAACTTTCCCTAATGATAGTGCATTGATAGAACTGGGAACATTCAAGAACAATGACTTTCTTCCATATTATTCTTCTAATGAGTTGACTGGGACGTGCATCAATAATAACTTATTATTAATTTTGGTAATGGTATTACAGGTCTAGATAGACATGAAACTTCTAAGTATTATTCTTGACTGTATTCAATATGGGTTGACTGGAAGTTTGATAGGGATAGCTCCCAACTTCTTAGTATTATTCTGAATATCAAATAGAAACTGCATTAACTCTCTAAAGTGTTTCCAGTCAACCCACTTAATAAAATAATACTTAAGAGCCGCATAGTCCTATTTAGGCTGTCCCAGTTTAATAATAAAATTAGTAATTAAGAGCTAGCGTGGTATAGAATGTCCCAATCAACCCATAATAAATAATAGGCTGAGAATAATACTGAAGCCGCTTATACCTATCTAGACTGTCAGTCAACCATTAATAATATATAATTAATAGCCAAAAATAATTAGAAACCGCATTGGCCCCTCAAGAATGTCCCAATCAACTCATAATAAATAAGAATAATACCAAAGAAGCCGCATGGCTGCATAGGCCCCTCTAGAATGTCCCAGTCAGCTCATAATAAATATGAATAATACATAAGAAACTTAAGAAGCCGTATGGAACTATCTAGACTGTCCCAGTCAACTGTATCAATTAATAATAATTAAGAAGCCCCATTGACCCCTCTAGAGTGTCCCCAGTCAACTCATAATAAATAGAATAATAATACTTAAGAAATGCTCCCCTCTAGAATGTTCTAGTCAACCCATAATAAATAATAAATAAGAATAATAGCAAGAAGCCATGGGCCTTTAGACAACTTCCATTATTCTTATCCTCAAAATAAGAATCTACCTAAGTTGCTTTCACGTTAAGCCCTCTCAGCATATAGCTGTAATGCTTTTTTTCTAATAAAGTGCTAAAATTGTAGACAAATTCAAAACTAGCCTAACATATCTATTATACGTTATACAAAACAATATATATATAATTGGGCATCTGGCATTAATTTTTCAATTTGTGCACAACCCTAGGCCATTAACTCTTTGTTTCAAAAAATCTTACTTTGGAACAATGAAACAACAACACTAAAAAGTGTTATAAAATACATCAAATATTTTATTAGAAGTGAAAAAAATTATATATTTACATTACATTAAATGTAAAGTTTTTAATTCTTCAATTCTTGAATACGTGTCTGAAATTAATCACTTAAATATACAAAAAAATATAAAAAAAATATAAAAAAAAATAAAAAAATCAATAAAATAAAAAATCATGATTTCTTTATAAAAAAAATCAAGTAAAAAATCGGGTTGATTTTTTTATGCAATTCGACTTTTGTTTTATTCTTGTCCAACTAGCACAATAAAACTAATCTCTTTCCTTTTGCATTTGTGCTTACGAGCGTAAGAGAAATTTTGGATTCGTTTTGTCTGAATTTTATCTGAAATTTAAGGAAAATGCTCATAGCGTGAGAATTTCCTGGGGCTTTAATAGGGATGCTATTTCCCGTGCTTGCCGATTTAGGAAAATAACATGAAAAATGTAAACAAACAGATAAAGGCGTGGGGTCTGTTTGTTTGATGTGAATGTTTCATTAATAAAATTAACTTTAAATCAGAATTTCTTCCAAATGCGATAAATTTTAACGCATAAAAAATTTATGAAAACTATTTGTTATTTTTTTTATTTCCTGTTTATACCCCGTGCTCCATCACAACAGCTGATCAAAATATTTTTTAAACAAGCGTTCGTTTATGTACAAAATCGTGCTAAAATTGGATTAGCATTTCTTATCGAGCGTAAACACAAGTGACAAAACGATAGCGGCTTTAGACACATGTTGCTTCTAGGAATATCAAAACTGATTGATTTTAAAAAAAAATATTGATTCTTTTTAGAATCTGTTAATCTCGACTATTGCATCCCATTATCGATAGGAATAAATAAATGTTCTTTAAATAATGCATCCAAATTTTAGTATTCAAATAGTTGTAATGTTGTTTTGGTTTTTTTATTGTCTGTGATTTTTCCAGTGATAAATGTGATATTCATGATAGGGGCTGATAGCAGTAGTGGTGAAGCCACTGGTAATGATGATGTAAATGGTGCTTTAAAATGCTATTCTTTGAATAGTACATTCAAATTATAGTAATCAAATAGTTTTTTGCTTGAAAATTTGTTATTTAGCAATTTTATTAATGATTTTATAATATTATTGTGTCTTAGTGACCATTGATAAAGAAGTTACCATATGATATCTAGAAAACTAAGATAGGTACAAAGAAAATTGATAACATATATGGAATCATTATGAAATTTGTATGGAAAAATGAAAAAAAAAAATTTTATTTAAATTTTCTTTTTGGGATTCTCTTTGGGACATGTCTCTAAATTCTCTTTGGGAATCACAGGTTATGCTCTTAAGACAATAATGAAGAATAATTGAAAACAAAAATTAAACAAAGTCTTTTGGAAAAAAAAAGTTACAGCCTCTCAAGGATTGTTAAAATCCCATAGACTTTTCAATATTGATCGTGCTTAGGTCTCATTTCAGACCCCCTAGTCAGGTTTTGATAAGTTTTGTGTATATAGTAAAAATCAGATAGTGTGGATATTTTGAATGGGCTTTGCTCATAACTAATAGTTCTTGTACAATATATGTAATATACATACAGAACTTGAATTTGGCGTAAAAGATATTAAGCGTTTATTAGACCATATTGATCCGGGTAAAGCTGCAGGGCCTGATGGGATATGGTAGAATTCTGAAGAGGAGTAGTATCAGCATTCCAAAGGCACTGTATTTGATTTTTTAAGCGATCTATAACATTTGGTGTGGTACCAGATGACTGGAAAACAGCATATGTTGTACCTATTTATAGAAAGGTAGTAAGGAAGATTTGGGAAATTATAGTCCATGCTCAACATCTCTGGTTGTAAAAGGTTCTGGAAAAGTTACTAAAAAGTCATATAGAGAAATATTTAGGAGATATGGGTATTGTATGACTTTGTACGGTTTCCAGAAAGGGTAGGTCATGTCAGACAAACCTTTTAGAATTTATGGAATACATTACTGACTGCATTGACGAGAATCCAGTTGATATTGTATATTTAGACTTTAGTAATGCTTGATAAGGTTCCCCACAGGCTGATGAAAGTTAGTGCAATGTGGTATAGGTGGAGTGGTACATAGTTGGATTAAAGTGGTTGCGAAATAGAAAACAGTGTATACAACTAAATAAGTCATCATGGAAATAGTGAAGAGTGTGTCCCACCAGTGCTGGGGCCACTACTGTTCCTCATATATATAAATGATTTTAGACCAGGGACTTAAATACAAGGTTTCTAAGTTTGCAGATGATACTAAGTGACCCTCAGTTAGGAATAGTAAAGGATGCATAAAGATTCAAAATGATCTCGATAGACTTCTTGGGTGGGCAGATAAGTGGCAAATATTTTAATAGTAAAAGTGTAAGGTTCTTCACCTAGGTTACTCAAATAAAAGTTTCAACTACGATATGAATGGGGATTGGCTTGAGTCTGTGGACCAAGAAAAAGATTTAGGTGTGATTATAAGCAGTAATTTGAAAGTAGCTAATCAGTGTTTGGAAGCTAGAAATAAAGCTAATAAGATGCTGGGCATAATAAATTGCAATGTTGTTTACAAGAGCAAGGAAGTAATAAGTAAACTGTATAATAGCTATGTTAGGCCAGTAATAGAGTATTGAAGTTTGGGCCCACATAACTAAACTTAATATGCTAGAGAGTGTGCAACGTAGAGCCATAAGGATGATTTCTGGGTTTGAGTGGGAAACTGGGAGGGCTGAAGGAGTTAGGGTATTTTTTTTACTTGTGAAGGCGTTTCTCCAGGGACATGAAATACAAGTCTACAAAATATTTACATCTATTGATAATACAGAGACCAATAAATTTTTCATAGTAGAACATGGACAGGTGACCAGGGGGCATAATAAGAAAATTAAAGAAAACATGCCATCTGCCGATATACTATTCAATGTCGGGTTAAATTTTTGGAATAGTATGTAGAGTTTCTTTTTGCTTGTTACTTCTCTTTTTACATTTAAGAAAGCGTTAGGATTCGTTTATGAATGGGTTGGGTATCATATAATATATTGTCGAAGCCAAATGCGGGTTTTTAATTATAGCAGTTATTGTTAGATGGCATGTGTGACCATATTAATGCATGTGGATGGTTTAGGTATCATATTTACTATCATTAGTTTTGACTAAGCCAAGTTGGTGGTTGTAGTTACAACAAATTGACAAACCCTAGGGTGCTTTTTGGATTTGCATGAGCATGTTTGGAGTAGTGGTTATTGGGACAGTCACAGAGTATTGAGCCCATGTGGCTTTTGCTGTCTCTATTCCCTAATGATCTAATGTCCTAACTAGGATGGCTAAAGAAGCGAGTACGAGGGCCACTAATTTTATTATAAAAAAGTCTATGGGAAAATTTTTAAAACTTTTTTCAAGGAGCATAACTTTTTCCTAAAGAGAGCGATAATTTTCGTTTTCACTATTCTTCATTATTTTTTTTAAAGTATATCGATGATTTTCCAAAAAAAATTTTTTTTTTTTTAATGAAAGCAATCTATGGGTTTTTAACTTTGAGGGCTGTAACTTTTTTTTTCCCTAAAGAGAGCGACAATTTTAGATTTTCAGTATTATTTTATTATTATTTTTTGCGGTATGTCCTGTGATTTTCCTTTAAAATGGGGTGACAGCAACCCTGGGTAACAATTACGCCTTTTTATATCCAAAACTTCGATTAGGTAGAAGAAAACTAAAACATATGGAATCAATGTAAATATTTTTAGGGGCTCTGAGCGACGGTGGGACAGCAGAGGGGTTTTCCCATACCCTAGGGCGGAGGGCTGACACTAAATACTGAAACGGAGGGTTCCGGGAGACCCTCCCAGGAGGAAATAGTCCAACCCATCGTCAGGAGGCCGAGACCCAACTCACTGCATGCTGGGGTTTACACCTAGAGGTATTTTTTAAGTTCAAAAAAAAAAAAAAATCATTTATCATACATATTTCCTCACGTTGATTCAATATTTCAGATTTTCTGGATTTTACCCATCTCATCCATCATTTTTTTCATTTTCCATCCCCTAAATTTCATCATGATTCTATATGTTATCAGTTTCTTGTATCTAGTTCCAGAATATGGGGTAACTCATTTAGTTTCCACCATATTCTTCATCCACCTCAAATAAATAAAAAATATTTGTTAAAATTGTCCACTTGCTATATCTTCCATTTATATGCCATATTTCACCCCTCCATATAAATGGGAAAAATGTTCCTGTTAGAGACTATCACATATATGTTAAGAACATGAAATATTATCTTATGTTAATACTTTATCATATACAGTATATAACTCTATATTAATATATTTTTTTTCTTTGTGTTCTATTTATATACTTACTATTTTCATTATTACTATTTTTTTTAAATTTCATTATTTATTGTATTTACATTTTTTGCATTGTTTTTTCTACTTTTATTAGGGATTTTAGGGCAGTGCAGGTAGTTGGTTAAAATTAATATATTCAAGGAACATTTTAGTACAAAGGCCATTTCATAAAGGTTTTCACTGCGGCGTAGTTTGAATAGGGACATATGGAGCTATCTAATGCACCAGCTAAAACTAATAGAAATATATAGTGTGGGGAGGGTGAATTGAGACACTTTAGGTAAAACTTGTCTCCCTCCTTTTCCTTAATACACTTTTGGAATTTTTTTCCCCACGATAATTATGGGCCTATATTGGGTCAGAAGCACACAAATAAGTGTAATTCTAATAATAATAATTAGAATTAAAGTTTAAATAGAAGCTCATTCAGACTCCTTGATAGGGTGAATAAGGATACCATATGATGGGGTGAATAGGGACATCTCTTAAAATTTCATATTTTAGACATTAAGAATATAGAGACATTAAAAAGCCACATGGGCTATGAGACTGTCCCAGTCAACCCACTTACCCAAACATGCTCATGCAAATCCACAAAGAAAAAAAAACTTGTCAATTTATTGTAACTACAAATACACCACTTTGTCTTAAATAATGATATATAAATATGATACCCAAAACCATCCACATGCATTAATAAACTTAAGTTATGGTCACACATGCCATCCTAACATGCTATAACTCGCCAATTTGGCTTCATCAATATATTATATGATACCCAATACATCCATAAACGAATCTAACCGTTTCTTAAATGTTACAATCCACAATCAACAACCTCCTCTGGCAGACTATTCCAAAATTTAACAACCTTATTACTGAATGCATGCTTTCTTATGTTAAGATGGCATGCTTTCTTCTCTTTCTTGTGTGCCTGGTCTTGTCATGTTATACTATGAAAATTTGAGTGCTCTACTCTATTATCAGATAAATATTTTGTGAACTTGTATCATGTCCCCTCTCAGAAATCGCCTTTCTACAGAAAACATTCCCAACTCCTTCAGCCCGCCTCTCCTCATAGCTCTTACCCCTCAAACCCAGAAATCATCCTTGTTGCTCTACGTTGCACTCTCTCTAGCATGTCTAAGTCTTTCTTTAAATAGGGGGCCCCAAACTTGTGCACAATACTCTATTACTGGCTTCTTTATAGCTAATATACAGTTTATAACTTCCTTGCTCTTTTAAACAACATTGCGATTTATTGCAACATCTTATTAGCTTTATTTCTAGCTTCCAAATTGATTAGCTACTTTCAAATTACTGCTTATAATCACTCTAAATCTTTTCTTGGTCCACAGACTCAAGCCCAATCCCCATTCATATCGTAGATTAAAGAACTTTTATTTGATGACCTAGGTGAAGACCTTACACTTTTGCTATTAGGTCATTTTGCCACTTATCTGCCCACCCGAGAAGTTTATCAAGATCATTTTGAATCTTTATGCATCCTTCACTATTCTTAACTGAGGTGGCCACTAGTATCATCTGCAAATTTAGAAACCTTGCATTTTAAGTCCCTGGTCTAAATCATTTATATATATGAGGGAACAATAGTGGCCCAGCACTGAACCTGTGGGACACCACTCTTCACCTATTTCCCATGATGATTGTTCCCATTGGTTGTTTTGTTGCCTTGTCCTCTTTAATCCAACCATGCCACTCCTGTACCACATTGCAATAACCATCAGCCTTATGGCAGAACCTTATCAAAAGCTTTACTAAAGTATAAATATACAATATCAACTGGATCTCATCGGTCAATGCAGTCAATATTTCATAAATTCTAAAAGTTTTGTCTGACATGACCTACCCTTTTCTGAAACCTTGCTGGAAGTCATACAATACCTTGTTATCTTCTAAATATTTCTCTATATGACCTTTCATTAAGCTTTTCCAAAACCTGCCTACCACAATAGAGATGTTAACTAGCCTATAATTTCCCAAATCTTCCATAAATAGGCACAATATATGCCATTTTCCAGTCATCGTGCCTCTGAATGTTATAGATAAACTTAAAATCAAATACAATTACCGCAATGGTACCTACATCTTTCAGAATTCTACCATATATACCATCCCAAATTTTCTGGCTTTACTTGGGTGAATGGGTCTAATAAGACGTTTTATGTCTTTTATAAATTAAATTCTTTAAGTCTATTTGTTACCTGCAAACAAGAACTTTTCATAAAACTATTATCAATCTTTCCTCAGTAAACATGACAAAATAAACGAGAAATGTTGACATTTTATATCTGAACTACTAAATTTCATCGAGGAATTTTAATTGGACCAATTGTCTATTCTTACTTTTTAAATTTATAAAGCTAAAAAACTTCTTTTCGATTCTTATTACTATTCACCCTTCAGTCCATTTCTTACTCTCTTTGCCTTTATTATTGATTGGTTAATACTTTTCCTATAATTTTCTAAATCATCTTCCCTATTACTACCTTTGAATATTTTAAAACTTCTACACATTGATTTTCTCTTATCTCTCTATTCCACAAAACAGGTTTCTCTTTGCCACCCTAATGGGTTTATCTTTCAGAAACATACTGACTGAATATTCGTCAAAATTTGCTTAAAATGTTTCCACATGATAAAACAGTTTGGTCTTTGACTCTTTTTGACCGGATTGGTTGTACTAAGCGTAATGTAATTTGGTAAAATCATGGGCTACATTAGGATCTTTCTTTATTAACTTGCAATTTTGGCCCAGATATTACATTCATAAATCTAATTATAGCTACATAGTTAGTTAATAATAAGTCTAGTGGTGCATCGTATCTTGTGGGTTCTTGGACCATCTGGGTCAAGAGATTTATCTAGTATACACAATTTATGAATGCCAAAAGACTATATGGTCATATTAGACAGGAATCCCCCCAGATATGGGAAAATCACCCATTATATTGTATTTTTTTTCTTTTATTGTGGCATGCTGTCTCTATTTCTTTCACAATTTCTGCGTCTAATTCTTGACTGGGAGGTCTATAAAATGCCCTATTCTAAATGATTTATTGTATATAAGAATATCTACACTGATTCAATGTCATGATTCATTTTAAAGTCAGTCATTAATGCAACAGATGAATATTGCTTTTAACATAAGCCACACCACTACACCTTCTTTCCTCTACACTGGTATAAATAAAGCGAATATCCGTTATTCCATATTCCTGAAAGGAGTCTCATATAATTCTTATGCCTCAGTTACAAATAATGTCTAGATTCTCGTTTATGGTATAACTAATCAGCTCATCTTTTTTTATTTCTAAGGCTATGAGCATTTGTGGCAAAACATTTATTCCTAGAAATGCTGCTGTTATTATCTGTCATGTTATTTGAACCTGTAACAACACTAGCTTTATTTATCTCCCCACTATTATAGTTACCATTGCTATTATTTGTATATAGATTTAGCCCACCACCCCCAACTTTACCTAGGTTTTTTTGCTAAACAAGTCTCAAACTGGTACTGAAAAGCCCAACACTTTTACGACTCAAGTGAACTCCATCAGATCTTTATCCCGAAATTCTCTCCACAAATCCAAAACTATATTTTTACAGAAAAACAATTTCCCTAACCCTTCATTTTACACTAAAAAACTACTTGGGAACTAATGGGACATTAGGAATATAGAACAGTAAGAAAGCCACGTAGATTTCTCGAGACTGTTAGTCAACCCACTACCCAAACATGCTCATGCAAATCCACAAAGCACCTAGGGCTTGTCAATTTGTTGTACTACAAATTTAGTCAAAACTAATGATATAAATATGATACCCAAAACCATCCATATGCATTAATAACTAAGTTATGGTCACACGTGCCATCTAACAATAACTGCTAGATGGCAGCGATAACTTCAGATTAAGATGATTCGACTATTATCATTATTCACTAACCTGGTAAAATCAGAAATCGTACACCTTCTTCCACCTTTCATCTTCCTGAATCAATCTCCTAAATCTGCTATTTAATTCTTCCTGACCTTCTGTAATCTATATCATTTTATTTTCCCCATGCACAATCACATCTGAATCAACATTTGTAGAATCAATCTCATCTATCTATCCACGATATCACTCGCTCTGGCACCCTGGATAACATACTCAATCGTTTCTTTTATTCTTTTGAAAAGTCCTATCTAGATATCGTATCATAGTCTTAAATAATTTTCTTCTGCTTTTTTTTTTTTTTTTTTTTTTTTTTTTTTTTGAAAACTCAACATTACCATTGGCACTCTCTGATCCCTCCCCATCGGAAGACAGTCGAACCTGTTACTGCAGGTCACAGGCTGACTGACTTTCGAGATCCTCATCTTTAAATTATTATTTCTATTTTCTATAACTCTATATTCATCTGCAGACCTATTATCAACTACTTTATCCTTTTCCCTCTCATCTTCCTGCCTAGGTGAATCACTATTCCTGTCTACCCCTAGGTCCCGCTCCCTCCTCGCCTCGACATCCCTACTAACCTTTTTCCTAACACTTCCCTCCTTTCTCAACTCAAATACTTCTTCTTTCAATCCATGCATATCTTCACTCAGTCTTGCAATCTCCTTCCTTAAAAACACATTCTCTGCATTTGTGTATAAATTTAATTTTTTATTTTAATTTTTACTTAATATACCGGTTAGTAATTGTTTATTATATTAAAATTAGGCATAAGTATTAAAAATGTCAATAATGATACATAAAATAAGAATAAAAATGTGATGTCCCTATTCACCCCATTCAGGAAGTGAATAGGGACCTCAGAATTCATATTTTGTGTATAAATTTAATTTTTTATTAAAATTTTTACTTAATATTGGTAACTTTATTGTATTAAAATTAGCTATTGGTAATAAAAATGTCAATAATAATAATACATAAAATAAGAATAACAATGGTATCCCTATTCACCCCATCATGAATTTTATGTGGGGGTGAATAGGGACAAGTTAGGCCCGGTGATTTAACCACTACAGTATGTACTGTTTGAAACAAAGATTAACTTTGCCAGCTTAAAGCTGATATACTCAACTGTATACAGTGAAAAAATAGTTAAAATCCATCCACAACTTACATTTTTCAAAAGAGAAATTCTATTTAAGGAAATTTCCTCTCCTAATACATTATAATTTTTTAAAAATATAAAAACTCTCTAGAATTAAAGATAATCTAAATAAAACTTGTAGTACTACCGCTTCACTATTGAATGAGCAAAAAAAATTAAAAATTTTATCTTTTTCTTTGTTTATAAGTATCCCCATTCAGCTCACGAATTTTACTGTCCCAATTCACCCTGCCTGATGTTACTTTTACAAAGAAAACTAAAACTACTAAGTTAGGTTTCTCCATTCCAGTTGCTCCTAGGTTGGATTTTGAGGGGTTTGAAAATAAGAGGAAAATGGCCATAAGATTAGATGGTGATAGTTCACATGGTGGTAAAAGTATACCTTAGGGAGATTCCGACTTCTGTTCCAGGTACTGAATGTTCCTTGTTATGTTAGATTTCTATATATTCTGCCAGTTGATAATTCACATAATCATCGTAAGTTTAACCCTTTTGTGATGAGAAAGGTTATTAAACATACAGGAGGCCAATAAAATCAGCTCAATATTGTAGATCTGGGAGTTTATGAGTAGAAACTTTTACTAGATTTCAATCTGAGTTGATAATGAAATCAACGTCACTAATTAATGATATAGTACCGATGATTGTGACTGTTGCTCATAATTTAAATACTGTACAGGGATCTATTTTGTCCCTGAACTTATCCTTTAGTGAAGAACTTCTTTCTCATTTAAAATCTGAAAATGTTGTGCATGTTTGTTGTATTAAGAAAGGGAGGAAGTGAATGCCTACCAATATCTTAATTTTAATGTTTGTGATTTGAGTTGCAGTTGTCTTTTCTGTATATTTTCTTACCATTAGGGTTTCTTTCACCTAACCCTCTCTGCTTTCCAGTTGCCGAAATTTGGCATGATGTAGTAAAATTTGTAGGGTTGGTGGTCTGTGGTTTGTGCTGACACACACAGAATACTTAATGATTATACCATATACCCTGAAATGTGTGTTAATTTCTAAAAGTACACCTGCATACTTAGTAGCTGCATTTACTATAGAATCTGTATTGTCAAAGAATAATAATAGATCATAACCTACCTCTATACCTGGCAAGTAGCCCCATTCCCACCTGCTCACTCATCATCGTCACCATCATATGCTGCAAGGTTGGTTCTACTTTTACTGTAGAAAGTAAAAACGCTCAAAGTGGTTCACTCCTCTCCTCTGCTTGCAAAGACCAAGACATGTTTGACCTTACCAGAAATACTCCCAAATCAAGATATTGATGTAGTCTGTGCTTCCTTTGTTCATGAATTTCAGAGTTCGCCTATTGATACATTCAAAATGAGTTCCTA
Source organism: Trachelipus rathkii (assembly GCA_015478945.1). Classification (NCBI taxonomy): domain Eukaryota; kingdom Metazoa; phylum Arthropoda; class Malacostraca; order Isopoda; family Trachelipodidae; genus Trachelipus; species Trachelipus rathkii. The sequence continues at coordinate 28,427 of JABUQX010017616.1, forward strand.
TGGAGTATCTTTCCTGAAATGTAAAGCCTGGTGGAATGCTGTATGTGAATCAGCTAAGCTCTAGTACTTAAGTGAGTACTAGCTCCAAATCCCTTTAACCTTCTTGTTTTTAATTCTCACAATATGGAAAATACTTTCTGTATCTGTCAGTGGAATATCGGGAAATTTCATCTAATAGATCATATTTAGATTACTTGATATGGATGTATAACTTTACTATCCTTGCTTTACAAGAAATGTTCTTGTTCCATGACAAGCATGTTGCCTAAAAAATCTACAATCTTTTCCAAAAGAATAGAGATAGTAAAGGTGAGGGAGTTTTGCTTGGCATTAGGAATAATGTGCTATATCAGGAGATAAAAGTTGATGACAAATCTAGAAATGGTGGCAATTCAGGTTTTAAGTCATCCCAAAAATTTTATATTCTGTAGTGTCTATATTCCTCCTTCATAGGTAGGTGCTATTCTTCGGTTACCCTGAAATGTTCCACTGTTTTCAGTTGGAGTTTTAACTCTCATGTTTTGTGGGATTCTCTTCACAATGATTCTAGAGGTGACAAACTTTTTGCCTTGCTCAATGTGAGAAACTTGATGTTATTAGATGAATCTGTTCCCTCATATGTTTGTGACTCCACTGGAGCTCTCTTAACATTGTTAACATTGGATCTTTCTATAACAATGTATGATATACTGGGTTGCTTGACTTGGTCTACTTTCTGGGATATCTTAGGGAGTGATCATTACCCAATGCTATGTTCTCCAACGCATTATCTATACAATCACAAAAAAGACCAAAATGGTTGCTGAATGATAAAAAGTAAGTTGATTTTACATGTTTGACCTTACCAGAAATCCTCCCAAATCAAGATATTGATGCAGTCTGTGCTTCCTTAGTTCATGAATTTCAGAGTTCGGCTATTGATACATTCAAAATGAGTTCCTCTGGAGTATCTTTCCTGAAATGTAAAGCCTGGTGGAATGCTGTATGTGAATCAGCTATAGCTAAAGAAAAAGAATAATTTATTCAGAACCTTTAAAGCCCATCCAACTTTAATAAATCTTGTCAATTACAAAAGAGCTAAGCCAATTGCCAGGTTTGAAGTCAAACAGGCTAAAAAGACTTTTAAGCATACTTATTTGAAAAACATCAATGATTGTACTACACTCTCTCAGGTATGGGATAGAGTCAAGTTCTTAAAAACTAATAGACATAAGATATTTTGTATTATTTTAAAGCCAGAGGGTAACCTGCACCATATTCAGGGCACCTTTGAAGTAGCTAATGAATTAGCTTTAACATTTGTCAAAACTATCTTTGAATTGGATATGGTGATTTCTCAGATTAAGAAATATACTTCTCCTGGTAGAGATATGATCATCTATCCCTTTCTGCAGCATTTAACGGATTCTAATAAAAGGCTCCTTTTAGAATTTTTTAACATCATTTGGGTTGGTGGAGAGTTCCCAGACAAGTGGAGAGTATAGTTTCTGATCCCTATTTTAAAACTGGGAAAAGTCCATACTCTTCCTTCTTATCACCCATTAGCTTTAACCAGCTGTCTGTAAGTTATTGGAATGGTTGGTCCTACATAGACTGGTAACATATCTGGATGACCACAATATCTTGAGTCCATATGTAGATCGACTGTTTTCAAAAAACACTGTTTTTTTTATTGCAGAAAACTATGTTTTGGAATGTTAGCATTACTAGGTGCTTTTTATAAAAAAAGGTAAATTCTTGGTTACTTGTTTCTTGAATATTCCGTATCTCATGCTCGTCACAACCTTCATTATCATTATAAGCAGGGGGTGTGCGTGACCAAAATCAGCAGGGCAAGGTAGACCACCTAGGATTCAGATTTTCTTCAAATTTTTCATAGGGATCGTTTTGGGCAAAAAACACACAGATCGAATAAAAAATTGTCTAGGACGTACTGTTTCTCCCGCTGACCCCCCGCGAAATTGAGGGATCCCCCGAAAAACCCCATCTCATTTGAAAGGCTGTAGCTCATGAATGATTAGACATAGACCATACATATTATATATATTTAGAATCAGCATGGTTAGAGCTTTCATTTAGACTTAAAAGAGCCTTCTACCATATTAAGGAAATTTGTTCCCTCCAAAATTATATTTTCCCTTCCTCCCCCCAATTTACTCATGGGTATTAAATCTACCCAATGTTTAGAAGTAACAATATTGAAAGTGCCCACTTGGTTATCAAATGTATTGAAGGAAAAAAAAAGTGGACTTTGAGTTTTGTCTATTTTTCTAGTACATTAATTAAAATTAAACATAATCCCTAAAAGAACACTAATTTTATCATTTCAATCATATGTTATTGTACCTGACTCTAATACTATAGTACTATCATATACCTATATATATATATCTTATATCCTCTCCCAGTAAGGCTCATTATGATATAGGCTATAGACTATAGGCTATATGATTACCCTTATATAGTATATATCCTTATACTACCATAAAACTACTATATACTACTATACTCATATAAGTAGATGTTTCACAACTCCTCCTTATATAACCAAATCTAGTAGTACATAGATATCAAGCTATTTTTAGTGTGTAACCATTCTAGACTTCATGCATTATATGATAAATATAAATATTTATATATTTGCTTTCAGTTTTAGGGACAGAAGCAATAGTGGTGGAACTTCTTGGCAGAGAAGTAGTTCCAAACGGAAGCGTCTTCATAGTACATCTTCTAATGGCAGTAAAAAACATAACGATTGCCAGAGTTTAGTATAGTCTATAGTTTATATAGTACTTACGTATCTATTGATCTATATAACTATATTTAACTTACCCTATATATTAGTACATTATAATAATATACTTATAATGTTATTATATAAGATACCTTATATATAACTATATATATTCTTTTGCATTTCCTTTTGGAAGTTTTCGTTATGCCTCTATAGGGGCCTATATTTTCCAATACTGTTTCGATAATCATAAGGTATTATAGTGACCTTCTTTCTTTGCATAAAATTAAAATATATAAAAATTTCATATGCAAACTTTATATAATACAGTTCGCAAAGAACATTAGATTACTGACACATGAGGCCAACAAGTACAAAGTCATTCACTACCTAGAGAACAAATGCTTTGATAAAGTATTTTTTAATCTGATGAATTAGTCCCTGTGAGTTTGTCCTGAGCAGAAAAGACGCTCATATTGTTAGAGATAAGCATCAGGGACAAAGTTTTAATGCAAAAACGCCTAAATTTTAATGAATATTAAAGCAGGCATATGAAGGTGTTAAAGAGAAGAAAACCAGTAACCCGTATAGTTGGATTTTTCAAAACATTTTGGTGTGCGCCTCTCATCCTCCCTATTGCTGCTCATTAGAAGTTTTCAAATGGTACTCATTCTGTATTGGGTTTGTATCATTATCATCAGAATCCGAAAACTTCCAAATTCTGACTTCACCCTGGTCTTAACTAGCAAATTATAATGGAAAAGAGTGTGTTCGCCATTGATAATAGGAGTTGTATGATGCATATGTGCAGCATATGTCCAAGAGAGGCTGGTGTAATAAATTATCTTCACAAGTCCTTAAATACATCAGTGAAAATCTGGCGTTTGAAACAGATTAGGTATAAACAATGGATTTCGACAGATCGATGTACGTTACTAGAAAAAACAGAATATCAATAGCATGGACCTATATATACTTCACTAAACCACTAAAATCTCTAACCTCACAAGACATCACTATGTCGCTAAAACACAGACAGCCCTTTATACCTGAAAAAAATAAAAAGTCCCTCTTCTAAGCGCATTGTAAATTGAGGGATCTTTTTCTCGAACTAATTACTCCCTTCATTGCTTGCAAGATGCCGAGGAGCACAGCGCGTTTTCCACTCTGGGAACCAATAGTCAGTGTACGTGCACCCACTTTGTTGTTGTATTTAGGTGTATGTGCGTGTTTCCACGAGATACTACAAAAACACCACAACTTCTTTTGTTCACCTTGGACTCACACAAAGACCCACAATTCCATATAATGGGATATTACATTTCCTTTAAGAATCTCAGCCCACAGATAAAAAAACCAGAACATCCAAGACCATTACATAACGCGCTTACATTATTTCACTCGATGTTGTAGCTAGCCCAGCTATCAAGAAACAGATAACTTTGCCAAATATCTGTCCCGCCTATGATGACTTTGCTCTTTGTTGTGAGGGCCATTTTTTTTGCCACTAGTCATGGAAAAAAATTGCATGTGATGGTGTTGGGGGAACTATCAAACGATTGACAGCAAAGGCCAGTCTTCAAAGACCAATAACTAAATCAGATTAGTGAATTCAAGGCAATGTATGATTTTGTAACAGAGTTTAGGTAAACAAAGTGTCAGTTTTTTTATGTAGAACATGTAAGGACATAGAAGAAAGATGCGGAAATGCTAAGGAGATAGATTTGATAAGGAGCATCAAGATTCCTGGATCACAAAAGTGTCATGAATATTTTGTTTTGCCCTATTAAGTAATCAAAGTTTAATTGCATATGAATTATCCACTGATGGCATTGGTTAAAGCAGTTTCCTGTCACTAAAAATGGCTTATGTCGAAAATCGAAGATATCATAAAAGTGAATCCTTAAAGTTGCTCGCTTCCCTTGGCTATCGTCCGTAATATGTGATAGGGTGTTTATCGCGATGATACAAACAGTGGGCTGGGTTCTCTCTGCTTTGGACTGATGCATGATGAAGATTGATGATTTCAAATTGATTTCTTGCATCCCTCAGAAATACAGCACATAACCTATCAATTCCCAGAAATAAGAAGAATGAATTCGCAGTAGTGACCAGACGACAAACTTATCTGTAACCTACAAAATACTCCTATTTAAATCATGTACATTCAAGGGGATTAGTACAAATTTGTGGAAAAGAATTTAAAAAACTTGTTTCTAAAGTGAATTCACCTGCCTGAGCCTTATGTAATCATGCAGTTGATCTCAACATTCACCGCTATCACTTGTTTTTCTTGAATGGTAGTTACTATCATATATTATATACTATATCTTATCATACATATATAGCTATATTAGTATTATACCCTAATCACTATAAGACTATAGCGTATATACTATAATACTATATTGTATATATATATCAATATATATATAATACCTATATATATATATATATACTATATCACTATATATAATATAAGTATATATATATATATATATAAAAAGAGGTACAATACATATGATTTGAAATTATAGTATTGTTGTATTATGTTTATTTTAATATTTACCTAAACAAATCAAGACACAAAACATTGTTTTATCCACTTTTTTTCCCCTTCAATACATTGATAACAAGCAACTTTCATATTTTTATTTAAAAATTGTAGATTTTAATATCCATAATAGTAATTGGGGGGAGGTATAATATTTGAAGGGAACTTTTTCCCCTAATTAATGGTAGAAGGCTTGCTGTTTTAGTCTTAAAAATTGATATGTTGTAAGGCTATTGTAATTTAAAAATTCTTTGATTAAATTTTTTTTATTTTCTTTATTTTTCAGAATAAATACTTCATGAGCACTAATCTCTCATAACCGTTGAATGTTAGATAATGTCTGACACAGAGAAACAAATGACTGTGTATCCCCCTCGCGCTCAGCAGAACAATGGAAAGCCCCTTATGGAATTTTATCAAGAGCCAAGAGGAACGTGAACAGAAGCTTCAAGAAATTTCTGAAGGCAGAGTTCCAGATACATTTGAAAGAAAAACTGGTGTATGTTTTTGTCTCGTTTATGCAGTGGCTCGTAGTTTATATTTGCTTGACGTTAGAAATATATATATTACGGATATAATATATATATATATATTATATATATATATCTACTATATTTTTAACTTGAAATAATATATATATGACCTTAGTATATTTACTATATATTATTTATATTATATTATAATATATATATATATATATAATAGTCTGTAGTATATACGTAATATATATACTACGCTATCATTATATATATATATGTATATATATTAATATATACTAGCATATATATATATATATATATGATAGTATTTATATATTATATATTATATTATCATGATATATCTATTATATATATAAAGGTAGGCACCGTGGATGAGAGAAAGTTAACGCTGTTATTCTTTAATCTGTCTAACAAAAAAAATTAACGGTTAATCATTAAAGCGTGTTTATCGGTAAAGAATGTAACAGAAGTTAACGTTAATCCGTAACCGTCCTTCAATGTGTGAGGTTTTTATGATATAAATTGTTAATTTTCTTTTACTTTATAATAATAATCCCCTAACAAATATTAATGAATGATATTAAGCCATCAGATTTAAATAATTTAGGCCTTGACCTAGCAGATACTTTTACTCCGCCTGCCAAAGAATTACCTTCCAAGTTGCAAATACATTAGATTAATTCTTAGTATATATTATTGCAAAAATAATAGGATATACCAACTTACAGTTTAATACAAATATGTACATTTTTACTAATTACACATAGGTCCTACTTCTGTGATGATGTCAGCTGATTCACAAAAGAAGCAAGTTCAAGTACCGAGCGAAAAGTGAATGACTCATTGAATGGGCAACAGTCACCATCTTTTTTTTCTCTTCCAGCGAATCAATTAAGAAATGAGCTAATCTACGCATAAGAAAAACATGTACAACACAATTATTAAACGTCTAATAAGTAACCAATGTACATAAACTACATTTTGAGGCCATCTAAGAGGAGCGTTTAGAAATTTTGAAAAAAAAAAAGTATATATGTTTCCGAAATCGAATCTAATACAATTAAAATCGCGCTGGAAAGAAAAAATATTTATAAACTCGTAAATTAACCGTAACGCGTTCAACGGAGTAGGGGAAAATTTTACTTTGACATAATTCACGAATGTAACTCGTTAATAGTCGTTACTTCTTTTCGAAATTAACTAAAGCGTTAAAAGTTAAAAAAAAATTTAACGAGTTAATTAACGGTTTAACGCTTTAACGCGTTTTTATACTATTTTATACTATATTAATAATATATATATATATATATATATATATATTATATATATATATATATATATAGTATAAATACTATTATATATATATATTATATATATAGGGTATATATATATATTAGTGATAGGACTATTATTAATCGTCATCATTATCATCAAAATTGCCGTTTATTTTTTCTCAATCATCATGGTCAATTTTATCGATTATTGAAAAAATATTAAGAATTTGGATATTAAAATATCTTTTATAAGAATGAATATATATTAATATATATATATATATATATATAATATATAATATATATATATATAGTATATATATATATATATACCCGTATATATATAATATTATTATATAAGGATATGGTATATATAATATATATATATATAGAATAATATATAATATATATATAATATATATAATATATATATATATATATAAATAATATATCATATATATATATATATTTTATTTTTAAAATTTTTAATAATATATATATATATATATTAGATATATATATATTATATAATTATTATATATATATATATATATATATAATATATAGGGTGGGATGGTTTAAACCAGTTCAAGAAAGTTCTCAGGTAGGTATTATATATATATATACCCGTAATAATTATATATAATATATATATTAATTATAATATATATATATATATATATATATATATAATATATATATATATTATATAATATATATAAATATATATATATATATAATACCCGTATATATATATTTATATATATTAGATATATATATAATATATTATATATATATAGGTTGAAATTAGTAGGTAGTGTATAGGGTGATATATATATAATATATATATATAATATAATAATATATAGTATATAGTTTAAATATAATAGTATATAGATATATATATATATACTTATATATAGAATATATATATCACACCCATTTTGCTTATGGTATTGTATGACATTCCAGTGCCTAATGGTTCACCTTTCTGTTCTGCGTTCAATATACACACTCATCCCCCAGGAAACATCTTAGAGACACCACCTTTTATCCAACATTATCATATAATACACTAGGCTGTATATCCCCACACCACTTCTTCATGGTCAACATCTTACAGACCATTTCCCATCCCTATAATCCCTATGTTGTTGGGGAGAAAAAAATTCGGGTCCTTCATCATGTCGTATTTGCCCTGCGTGTTGTAGAGGGCCGGACAAGGAAACGGTTGGTAGATAAGTGGGCTCCATACCACTTAATCTTTTGCCAGGAATGCTAATGCATCCCTCAAAGGTCGTGATCGCCGTAAGCGGCCCTTCTTTTTCGGCGAAAATGTATGAATTGTATGGGTACTGGAATGTCAAGAGGAATAAATGTTGAGGAGAAAGAAGAAGAGAGGTGATGATGTATTTAGAAAGGAAATTTGATTGGCTCGTTGTGACTGAAACAAAGAGGAAAGGAAACAGTGATGAAAATGAGTGGTGTGTGTTGAAATGTGTTTGTGTTGGTGTGGGACAGGAAGAATGAGAGGGGGATTAGAAGGATTTGCACTTCAATGAGTGATTGTGCGTAGAGAGCTTGGCTAAGATTTGGTGTGTTTGGGTACTAGATTCTAAAGGTTAAATTTAAGTTTTGAAAAGGTCACAATTTGTGTGGTTTGCGGACAGTATGGTTCATTGAGGGTAATGGTTGAGAGAGTCGATTTTCTGGGGATACTTCTGGAATGCTGTTTTAAATGGGTGAGTAGGAGATTCAAGTAGTAGGAGGTCCATTATGGCTGCCCATCAAGATTTTTTTTTACAGTGTCACCACCGCTCAGGGCAGCCCATATTCAAGGAGTGGTATATATTGCTCAAAAGTACAACCCTCATACCGCAAATTCACGCATATGAGCACAAAGACGTCTGGTATTAAGTTGAAGAGATTAAATTTCAGCAGGAAATACAAAAAGTATGGAAGGATTCCACAGAACAGAGGTTTGCGGCAAAGAATGAAAGGCACCCACAGCGGAACTAGCCTGGAGTTACAAATATCAACACAAACTCGTGGGCAGATACAGCACCCCTTTGTGCGGTACCTATAGGATAGAGATAAGACACCAACACCGCGCTCATAAGATAGAGGGTCAAGTAACTGGAAATGTACAGAACAGTTCATAAGCATTTTGGCCTTTGACTCGACCTTGTCCAAAGCCGGGTGAAACCAGATACCTCCCCCCCCCCCATTGAGAGGCTAGTACCATACAGTGTATGAGGGACCCTTGTTATAACTTGGGCAATGAGAGAGTAAAAAAGGTCTCGCAGTCTAAACGAACTCCCAGTTCTTTGAGGCCGCACCTACCAACCGTTGTGAGTGAGGTTTCCAAGACATGTTTTGTTTATGTTAAGGCCAAGGATCTTTTTTATATTGTAAACAAGAGAGACGAGAGAACGTCGAAAAATATAGGAAAGTTAGAAGGTGTTTTGGGAGAAGGAGATTTGTAGAAGTTGGATTTTTAAAAGAATTGAATCACAAGGTTGAGACGGACTCCATCCGGGAAATTCTATCCAGCATCAGCGAGAATAGATCGGAAAGTTTAAGACGACGAGCAATTCTAGAAGTAAAAGAGGGAGCAGGGAATTGATAAAGAGTTGAAAGAATGAAGTGTTCGAGTCATCGGATAATGAAGTGCGATAGAGGTTGCAGGTGAGAAATCATTAATGAAAAAATGATTAGAATAGATTAAGCAAAACTGGGGAAACCCCACTACTGACAGAAATGGAAGAATCAGTCACCTCATCAACAACAGCGGATATTTTGGTTTTGTTTGAAAGAAATATATAAAAGTAAGAAGGAAGAAGAAACAGAAAGAGAGGGAGCTTGGAGAGTAGCAATGCATAACTACTCAGTCAAAATGCTTTGGTATGTCAAGAACCACATCAGAAGACTCCTCATAGTTCAAGAGGGGAAGATCATAAATCGGCTAGATAGGAAAGTTATATCGTCAGCAGACCTCCGAGCTCCGAAAGCCGTACTGGCGATCGGAATGAGTTTCCGTCATCGTCAAAATTTCATCATCGTCCCATCTCTAAATATAATATATATATATATAGATAGTACTAGATGTATATTATATAGATATATATATACATCTTATAGTATATATAACATAATAACTATATATATATCCATATATTATAATGATATAAGTATATATATATATATATATAGATATATATATATAAGTATATATATATAAGAACTATTATTATATATAATTATACTTATATATTATTATATATTATATATATATTAGTGATTGGGTATCGATTAATCGTCGATCAGCAAAAACTCCGGCATATTTTTTTATCAATCATCATAGTCAATTTCTGCCGACTTAATTGAGGAAAATTACAACCAAGAAACCGGAGAAAGGTTGTTTCTGCATCATAATTCAGAACTCTAAATTTAAAGTACTAAGAATTTTGCCTGTTTGTCCATGTTTTACATATTAAATTTTTTTTAAATCAATGCTTTGAAGATACATACTGTATATATATATATATTAAAATTACATAAAATATTAAGCTGAAATATAAGGAGAATGAATGGTTTCAATATTAAATAAATCATTTCTATTAATCAAGAGAAAATTTTATTTATTCATTATATATTATTATTATTATTATTATTATTATTATTATTATTTATAATTTTATTGAATAATAATCATGATGAAAGGGTATAATGTTAATGCTTTATCATCATTAAATACTGTTAGTTTAGTTTATTATTATTATTATTATTATCTATTTATCTAGATTATTCTTATTATTTATCTATTATTATTATTATTATTATTATTAAGTATTTATTTATCCTTTTTTTTATTGTCATTACAATTATTATTATTATTATTATTATATTATTATTATTATTATTATTATTATTATTATTGATGTTTTTCATTATCACTCTTAACCTTAGTTATTATTATTATTATTATTATTATTATTATTATTATTATTATTATTATTATTATTATTATTATTACACCGCCACAGAAAAAATTCATTGATACATGTTACCGTTACTGTGGCCATCTTGCTGGACACCTCCCAGCTGCCTGATTTCTGCCTGCCCGACACAAACAGGGCTTTCCTCGCTTTGTTGCAGTATGGTTGGTCGTGCGAAGAATACTCGTGGTGCCAATAACTGTGCGTAGCCTAACGCCGCCTGTCCGCGGATTTGTCGTTGGTCATTTCGCCCGATCGCACCACGGAGGTGGGTCCTGGCTCGTTTGCGAATTGCCCATACTAATGTGACACATAGCTACCTCATGGCAAGGCTGAGGAATTCCACTATGATCACTTTCTGCCGTTCCCCAGGGTCTACTTTCGGTACGCTATTTTCTCGTGGGTTGTGCATCTCTTACGGCTTCTAGAGACCGGTTTTTGCCCATGTTATACACCATATCTTTCCAATCCCGCCTCTCATTTATATTGTCTGAATTACTTCCTTTCAACAATGACGCGATCTTTGCTTTAATTCGGGAACTGACTCTACTCGATAAGATTTAATTCCTAAATTCCCGTTTTCATGCGTTCAGTTTAGGAGTTACCCCAGTAGTGTAGTTAGTTTTTTGCAGTGGTGGCTCCTGTAAACTTATTACTAAAAAAAATTATTATTATTAAGTTATTATTATTATTATTATTATTATTATTATTATTATTATTATTATTATTATTATTATTATTATTTATTATTATTATTAAAAGTAATATTAAAGCCAAAAATAAAATTAAAACACAGTAAGTCACTTCACCAATTTTGTCTAAAAAAAACTCCCAAAAAAAGGCAAATAGAAAATATCCCATCTCAACTTCGCCAGTAGGAAAATCATAATCCACTCCTCAGAAAGGGTGTCCTAAGTCCGAAAACTCTAAAGTAGTGCATTCGTAATATACTAAACTACAACTTAGTCTAAAATTCTGTTTGAAGTCTGTGTCTATACAGACGTTAACACACCTAATTTTGTTATTCAATGGCATAAAATTTTGATCACAGGCAGATATATAAAGAAGTCTGGATATATATATATATATATTATATATATTATATATATATATATATGATATATATATATACTATATATAATAGATAATAATATATATTATATATATATTATATATATATATACCTTATTATATATAGTATACAGTATATATATATATATATATATATATAAATATATATTTACTATATTAATAGTATATATATAAGTAGTAGGTATATATAATATAGTATATATATATAGTGTGAGTGAGTATTAGTATATACATATATATATATGACAGTGTTGAAGTTAATAAATAGTATAAATAAAATTGGGTACATGTTATTAGAATAAATATTTTGACTTTATTTTTGTATACTCATTACAGACAAATATTTTCCTTCAGGAGATAGGAATTGTTTAAACGTTTGGAGGTGTTAAATTAGAGAAATATAAGAACCATTAAATCTTCTCTGTAATGTCTTAGAATTGCTCCTAGCTCCTGTGCTGCAAATTAATAATAAAATCAGGATGATTTAGTTTTTTCTATTTTCAGCTATCATCATTTGAGAAAGATTAATTTTTTTTTTAGGAGCAAGTGAAAATGAAAAATGATTGTGTAGTGCTTGATCGTAACTAAAATTTTACTACATGCGATAAAAATGCACCTTAAGAAGCCAGTACTGTATTTTTTTTTTTTTAATAAAAAGTCTTATTTAAAGTATTAACAGATTTTGATAGCTTTATCCCTAATAAATTTTAATAAAAAATAAATTATTCCTTTTCGCTAATATTTTATTTTAATATTTAGAATATGAGTCAATTTTGGTATTCTGAAGAGACAGCAGATGCTTTAGCTAAAGAATGTTTAAGGGCGCTTGAAGGTGAAGGAAAAATAGCGTGCATTTCATGTCCAACCCTTTTTAGAAGTATTAAAAAACTAAAGGAAGATTCACTTTGTAAGTAGTGCAATGATTTTTACTATTTTCAGATAAATTGTATAGTTAAATACACACCAGGGTTGGTGAGAACCATAATTTGGTGAGTATGAATAGTATGAAGTAAGGTCACCACTCTTAAACATATGACATTGCGTGATTTAACGTACTTTTGATGTGTAAACCAACAGCTTCAAGCGTAATTTACATTCATTAGCAAGAATAACGTTAAAAGGTGTCGCGCGTATGTGGATGTATAAATTAATGCTAGAATCCTGTTAATAATTTGTTTACATTATGATGCTATCTGTTTACAGAATAAGAGTGTAGCTCAGAAAATTTTAGTATTAATGTAGTATTGTACTAGGTCAAATATAAATTACCATATATATATTATATATATATATATATATATATATAGATATATATAGGTTTAGTATATAATATAATATATAATCACTATATATTATATAATATATATATATTATATATATATATAATATATATACTATATCATATATATATATATATATATATATATATATATATATATTATATAATTATATATATGGAAGTTATGTTGGACAGTGAGCAACTGGAACAAGTGGTCTGAGTTTAAGTATTTACGATTTCTGGATGAAAAATTGCAAACGGATGATCAGAGTGCGCTAGGAAAGTTGTGAAATGGCAGGATGGTGGCTGTTGCAATTAAATCCTTAGTGGGTTATAAAGAAACTAAGTCTTGAGGCGCTAGCTTCTTACATATGTTATGTTATCTGTGTGATGTATAGTAGTGAACTATGGTCTGGAATAAGAGTATATATCTAAAATGTATGCAGATGGACAATCTTAGGCGTGTTTTAGGTGTCTGGAAGAATCGATAAAATCAATGAAAACACCAGATTCTAGGGAGATTCGTCTGGTGTAAAAAAATGAGTAAATGAGGGAATAAAGAATGTCATTGAGATGGTTTAGTCATGTGAAATGATGGATGATAGTCGATTGGTTAACTTGATATATAATGGTGAGTGTGCTGGAAATCGACTGATTGGGAAACCGAAGGAAAACGGGATTGAGTCAGTAAAAAGAATGCCTGGAGGAGAGGATGTGAGTTTGGGAGGACAGAGGCGAGAAGAAAGGTGCATAATAGGAGTGAATGGCTGGGGTTTTGTGAGGGATTGTTGTGTCCCACCTGGGTTCAAGGGATGAAACGCCCACATTGACGAAGATGCCATATATTAATATATATATATATATATATATTATATAATATATATTATATATATATAATATATATATTATATATATATATATAGTATATATATTATATATATATATATATATATATATATATATAATTACTCAGCACCACCTTCTTCGCCCAGTAGGGGTCCTATCACGCACGGGAATCAGAAAGCAAAGAAGAATGTGAACACTCGATATAGAAAGTCCAGCCGTTACCTGCCCCTTTATTCCACTAACGTGAGAACTCGTTGCAGTTCAGAAAAAATCCACCCATAGGGTCTCAATTCACGCGCACTTGCGAACGACCCTCACTATGGACATCTCTATGTGTGAGGTTCATCCTTGGACCCAGGTGGGACACAACAACCATACCCCCTCACAACAACTCTCCAACTTCACTATGCCATTATGTGCACTCTTTGCTCTCGCTAGCTCCTGCCGATCTCAACATTCCTCTCTCCATGTATTCCTTTACTGACGCCAATCGCACTTTTCTCTCGTATTTCTCCAATCGCATCAGGCATAGTCAAGAAATAATACTGGGAGAGTTAGCGTCCCTCCGGTCCCAGAACTTTTATTTGCATTTGTCACATTCAAATTCTTTTATTGTTCTTTTCTTCTCCTCATTTTTTGAATTATTTATATCTTTCATTCCTCCTCCTCCTTTACAGTTTCTATCTACCTTTCTTTTTATTCTAACTCCGTCTTCAGTCCTTTACGTACTTTGAAAGAATTTATCCTGACTTTTTTCCTATCACAGCCCCTGGGCTATCCGGAGCCTCTTCCCGCATGGGTCTTTAGTTTACCTCATACTTCTTCCCAGTGGATGAGGGTACAGGAGAAAAACCTTTCCTTTAGTGCGCAGATGACTGGGCCGCCAATTGTAGGGGGCCCTAACCTACGAGTTAATCGCGGAGGAGGCTGTCCTGTACTTTGGTGTATAATCTCTGGATTTGACGTGGTTGCATAGGTTCCGTGCGGTACACAGGGGGTAAACTGACGTGGAGTTCAGGGGGGCTCTTCCGAGCCCACGTCCACAGCCTACCCTACTGAGTAGGGTCCGAGAAATTTTGTTAGTCTCTGGTCCACTATCTCCAAAGCTCTTACTGAGCAAAGAACCATTATTCCTAGCGATGCACTTGAAAAATCTTCAGGAGTTGAAGACGTTAATGAGAAATAGACCCCTTCCCGTTTAAGCTACTACCCAGAATCATAATAACATCTTGTCATCCTTAACGTTTCTCGGAAACATCTCTCTTATTTTCACTCACGATCAAATAAGAAACACATCCAAAGACACTATTTATTCATTAGAACAGAAAAACGAAAATTTAGCTGTCATTTTAAGAAATCTCCAGCAGAAAAGATTTCCCGTTACAAACGTTTGCAGATATCCCCCTCGTCAGAATGCCCCTTATACCCCAAATCCTCTTTTTCTGCTAACCTTTAGCACTCCTTTTCCACCTTCATAGGTAAAAATAAGGTTTACAAGGTACTGTATTCGTACTTTTAATCTCCGATTCCCTGTGAAAACACACCACAATGCAAAACCTTTGGAAGAGCCCACAGGGCATCTTCTTTAAAATGCCCGTCTTACCTGTTTGAACAGGAGGTTTTGAAGTTATGCAGCATACAAAAATTGAGCAGGATAGAAGCCATACACCAGCTCAAATATAAATATCCAATAAGACAGACAATCTTAATTCTAAAATTCCAGCAACCACCTGTCTCCGCATTTTGATCCACCGACACAACTCCATTCCAGTAGAGCTCTTCCCCAAATCCCAGGGAAACTCAAGCAGTTACTTTAACCTGAAAGCCTCCAGTGTCTACTACCCACTACTAAAAAAGTTCAAAAGCAGCTCTTAATCCAATCTCTAGTTCAAAATGCCGTCAACACCCCTACTCCGAGTACTATTTTTCAATTAACCAACAATAAAATTAAGTTGGTTCATTCAATACAAAGCTTGGAGAACATTTTCTGCCAAGACATTCTGTTACATACCTTCCAGATAGTTCGCCAAACTGGCGCAGGAGGCCTGCGTCTATATCCCCTAATCCGTCTCCCAAAATTGCTCATATTCCTGAAAAAGATGCTCCTAAACAGAAAGAAAAGATTAATCACCAAGCTAAAGATTATTCGCTCAAATACAAAACCTCCAAATTTTTAAAACAAAACACATTGACGCCGATGTAAAAAGTGAAACTTAGAAGAGACCGCCTCACAAGTCTGTTCCTGAGATAAAAGCAATGACCTCGATAGATTGCACCCAAACAATCACAGCTGTCAAGCAACCTACCAACCAACTTTCTAATATCTTGTAGGATTATTCCAGCTTTTTTGAATCCTCCTATAATTCTTCTTCCGAATTTCCTACCTCAGCACTCCATAAAGGGTTCTTTGCCTTAGTTCTCAAATGGAGCCTGATATGACGACCCACTCTCTCTATTGCTTCTTGAGCTTCCGAGAGAGATGAATGGAAAATTGTTCAACGCAAACACCGCAAGCACTCCAAGCGTTCTAAAATCTGTTGGTAACATGAAAAGGGACCCAGAGGTTCCCCATCTTAACCCAAATTTTCCAGACTTCCAACATCATCAACTTGATGACTCACTGACAAAGTTTCTAGCGTTAGACCTCCGTAACAAAACGGATCCTAATTTGGATCCCAATATAGCAACTCCAACTTCTTTACAAAAGTGAAACTTTTCCGGTGTCACCTTCTTACACTGCCTCAATGGAAACATTCCCATATTCTCCAACCATTTCTGAATTTGCTTGCTTGGCAGATGCTGATATCGCTTCCATATTGGTTGCTCTTCCAGCTACCAACTACTGTAAGTAAACAAAATAAGATGAACTTGGTTGAACTTAATTTACCTCTTATTCATGGCGAAGCAACTTCACCAAATACCACTGAAAACTCTCCCCTAAAACCGGTCGTACATCCAAAATCTCTGTTGTACGACTATTCCTTACCACCAAGATTTGCTGTTCCTCCTCGTCGAGACCCACGTCTCAGCCTTTCCTCCTAATCTGAATCCACTTCCAACATTATCCTTAGCCACATAGAGACAATTGCCTCAAAAAGACCATCCTCTTAAAATTTATAACAGCATAGCATGGCCAAATTTCTTCAATGAAATTGTCGTGGTTACTACTCTAAGTCTGAAGAAATTATTCAACTAATAAACATAGGTACATCAAAGTGCATATGTCTGCAGGAACTTCGACTGTCATCGCGACTTCTTACAACCGTCGGAATATAAATCGCCGCTAACCTCTATAGAAAGTGGTGACTACGATAGGGGAGGTGCAGAATACTCATTCATAGATCTGCCCATTATTTTCCAGTCCCTCCTCAAACTAGAATTCATGCAGTGGCAGCACGAATTCATCTGTCCACCAACCTTACTATTTCCTCGATCTACTTGGCTCCGAGTAGTGAGTTCACTGAGGTCGAAAGCTGATCTTTTTAAGCAGCTCCCTACTTCCTTTGTTATTCTAGGAAATTCGCCACCTCTTATGGAGCGACTCTGTCACCTCGTCTAAATCTAAGATTCTTGTTGATCTTTTATCATCTTTTTCCCTGGGATGCCTAAACACAGAACTCCCTACATATGAACGTTTAAATACACCGTCTTCTTCCCGTATGGATATTTTCTTTTGCTCTCATTTTCTTATGGATCACTTACCCTTGTTCCGCTTTGATTATTTATACGGGAGTGACCATTACCCAATAGCCTTAAATGAACTTGTACCAAACCCAATATTAAAACTCATTTCCAGTTGCCGTTATGACAGAGCGGAGTCGGGTCCTTTTGATCAAGCCACTATTCCGACTATTGATAATGATAATTCCGACTATTGATAATGTTTTTAACTTCTTCCAACAAGTTATCATCATAGCAGCGGAAACTTGCATTCAGCAATCTTCTGCAGGTGGGCGTTCGGCAACCCTTTGGTGGTCCAAAGAGTGTGAACATACTCACCTGGAGAAAAAAATCTCTACAAGAAATACAAAAGAACCCGCAACACTACAAACATGATTATTTTTAAATCAGCTGCTGCGAGATCTCGTCGAATTAATATCCAAACACGTAGCAATACTTTTGAACTTATGCTTCGACTGTCAACTCCACAACTCCCCTTTCTTCAGTGTTGAAAATTGCACAGAAAATATCTCTCCGCTCCAACATCTCTTAAACCAGAGTCCTACGCTATAGGCCTGATATAACCGATACGATCTCTGCTCCTGCAGATACATTATGTTATAATTTTGCTAAAAACCCGACCTCATTCCGCTATCTTGAAGCATTTCAAAAATTGAAATTTAACACAGCACCGCCAGACTTTTCAACAGCGAAAGGGAAGATCGTATCTATAATCATCTTTTTACACTTGTAGAGTATCAAACTGCACTGGCGAACAGCAAAGACGGTTCCCTTGACAAAGACTTATTTTAGTACTTATTGCTCCGTCATATTCACCCCTCTGCATCAGCGTTCTTGCTGGATCTGCATATCAGAATTTTGATCGAATCAGCTTTTCCATCTATTTGGATTACAGTTTTTGTAATCCCTATTAACAAACCCGGGAAAGATCAGAAGTTGGTGGACAACCAAAGACCAATTTCGCTGACCTGTCAAACTTGTAAATTAATGGAGAAAATGGCTTCAGGCCACTTTCTCCCTGTTCTGGTAAATCGTCAGGATTTTCCAAACTTCCAGTTTGGATCATGGATCATGACAACCAGGATGCCTTCTCAACTGGTGAGATGGTTCTTGGGG
>JABUQX010017616.1:52500-61572 GCA_015478945.1 Trachelipus rathkii
AATTTAACAAGGATAAAGGGTGAGTTATTAGAAGTATTCGAACCCTTTTATCTCAAAGTATGATGTTGGTAAAGGGTGAATGATTAAAATGGGTCGATAACCTTACCGCAGAGTATGATGTTGGTTTAGGTTGAATGATTAAAAAGGGTTGACAACCTTACCGCAGAGTTTGATGTGGGTATGGAGTGAATGATTAGAAGGGATTGAATGTTTGAATCTTTATACTTCAGAGTATAACGTTGGTAAAGGGTGAATGAATAAAACTGGACGAACCCATTACCTCAGATTATAACTTGGGTAAAGAGTGAGTGATTAGAACAGCTCGAACTCTCTTACCCTAGAGTATAACGTTGGTAAAGAGTGAATGATTAGAAGGGTTTGAATTCTCTTACCCCAGAGTATAAAGTGCGTAAAAGGTAAATAAATGGATGGCGTTGAATGCTCTTAACATAGAGTCAAACATGGGTAAAGGGTGAATAATTACAACGGGTCAAAACTCATTACCCCACAGCATAACTTGAGTAAAGGGTGAATAATTACAACAGGTCAAAAGCCCTTACCCTAAGGCATAACGTGGGTAAAGGGTGAATTATTAGAAGGAATCGAACCCTCTTACCCCAGAATGTAACGTGGGTAAAGGATGAATGATTAGGAGGGGTAGAACCCTCATATCCCATAGTATAGTGTGGGTAAAGGGTGAATGATATGGAGTCGGACAAGCTTGCTCCAGAGTATGATGTGGGTAAAGGATAAATTATTAGAAGGGGTCTAACCCTTTTACCCCAGAGTATAACGTGGGTAAAGAGTGAATGAGTAGAAAGGGTCGAATGACTAAATAGGGTCAAACCTCCTTATCCAAGAGTATAACTTGGCATTATTGGGAAATTTTGCTGTGCTTAACACTCTGTGACGGAAGGTTCCAAAAGAAATTCGTTGGTATCGGTAGAATCTTCATACACTTCAGGAGTGACGACATGGATAGGAGTTGGATGATTACCGTATACCGTTAGTCTGTTCATACGAATAAAATCCGCAACTATTTGCGAGATACGATTCGTATCACCCATTGTGAAATCGTATCGAAATTATAATTTGAAAAAAATATATATCTCGTATCCTCTCCTCTCCTCTCTCTCTCTCTCTCTCCTCAGTCTTCTCTCTCTCTAAGAAATATTTATATCATATTAAAATGTATTAATTTAATATAATAATTTATAATATATATATAATATTAATATTATCAATTTTATATCAGTAATTTCAAGTTTACATCATACATTGAATGTATGACCTTATATATATAAAGTGAAATATCCATATAGCAAATATAATATTATATATATAAAATATATATAATATATATAACTAATAATTATAATATATATATTTAAATATACATAAATTCTACACAATTATAACCTTCAAGGTACGCCACTGAATTAAAATAGTTTGGGATAGTCAATTAGATTATATTATATATAATTAGTATATATATAATATATATAATATAAAATATGATATAAATAATATACTATAATATATTAATAATATATATATATATATAATATATATATAGTAATATATATGTATATAATATATATATATATATATATTTATATAAAAGTTATTATATATCTTATGAGGTTATTAGAAGATAAGAAATGATAGTGGGTAATGATAATAATATATATATATATATATTATATAATGTCAAACTGGCCAAACAAAGATTTGCATTGCATAAATTCATTTTATATGAAGGTCATTTTAAATAGGTAGCACTTTGTATGCCGATGGAGTTAACCCGAATATTTATGACCTCCGTATTTTATCATAGTATGTGAGCGCGTCTAAGTTTTAGAGATGAGATAAGGGGGTCCACAAATAGATACAATTTTAAATAACTTTACAATTTATTTAGAAATAAATTATCTAATGTAACGTAATTCACAAAATAAAACACGAAAGATATATTTAAAAAGATAATAATTGTTAATACAATAGAGTAAGTAAAATAAAATGCTAATTATTATAAGAGGTCAAAACATTCACAATTCAGTACAACTATGAATCACAATTAATACATAACAATTGCACTTGTTTATTATGTATTAGTCTTCTGTGTGCAGAATAGTGATCATACAAACGTTGAAAATATTATATTTGAGCCTCCAACAATAGTCCTGCTCCAATCATTTGAATAATTGTGTAATCCATATCTTCTCTAGGTAATCTTCTTCCAGAATCACTTGACATATCTTTGATGGAAACCTCTTCCCTATAAACATTCACTATGAATTATATCGGAACAGACACTAAGTGAGTATGTAGAAAAGTGAAGACTTTATTATTAGCTCAAGTTTAGACATTCAGATAATTTTTGAAGTCTGAAAGCATTATCTGTACGAGTTCTACATAGTTGGCAGATTTATGGTTGCACAAAAAGTTCTGAACAACCAAGACAAAACTTTTCCAGGCAGATGCTTCAATATCAGTCCCCTTCAGCTTATTTATTCACATATATATAGGTTATTTGAGAGCGTGTTTGTATATAAAGAGAGACAAGCATTACATGGATTTCTGCATGAATACAACCTGGCATTTACAATTTCAATTGGTCAATCGCATTTTCAATTGCGAATTCGAGAATCATTAAATTGGTAATAAGAGTTATAATTCAATTGTGCGAATTGTATGAAATTGTGTGAATTGTGTGGAAAATAATAATTTTTTCCACTCACTGTACACCAGTGGTTCGTATAATGATATTTGATGTATCCTTTTAAAACAGTCATAATTATTCTCCTAACAGGCCAAACAATACTATCTTTCCCAGTGGTCTTTTTTTTAGCCCTACTATCCCACTCTATCAAAAGACCATATATGAAACAAAGGGTATTCTATAGTATATATATTCCGCTTTGATTGCCTACAAAAGATAAGAATGTGCCATCTTTTCAAATCAACGCTATAGACGCACTGGTGTTTATTATATCTAAGCTTCTGCAAGTCATTCTTATATTTTCATAATCCTCTTTCAGTTTTGTTGGAGTGACATATTGGAATCAATGCATAACTATTGCCATTGATCAATAAAATATAATAATGTATATTATATAATAATATATATAATATAAGAATAATAAAAAATATAATATATAAATTAATATATAAAGAAATAATTAATTAAAAAAAGATATGATATAAAATAAAAATTATATTTTCATCACGATAGTACAAAATTTATGAAAATGCATTTATAAAAAATTTATAAATATAATAACATAAATAAAAAACAGATAATAAAATTAAAAAATATAATATAAATAGTAAACATAAATCGTAATAATATATATATTAATAATATTATAATAATACTATTATACATTTCAGAAATAAAATCTATAAAGCTATAGTAAATGATATTTTTTTTAATATATATATATATATTATATATATATATATGTTAGGTTATAATATAAATTATATATATATATATATATAAATAATAATTTAGTTAATAAATATATATATATATATATAACGTATATATATTATCTAATAAATAAATATATAGATTGGTGAATCATAGAAAATTTGGGCTTAGTATGTGACTCAACCGCGTGAGTCTATATAGGGTCAACTCGCACTGGGAGTCGGGCGAGGTAGTATTGACTCACTCTTCTCTCATCTCTCTCTCTCTCTCTCTCCTCTATATATATATATATATATATATATATATATAATATATATATATATATAATATATATATATATAATATAATATAATATATGATATATTTAAAGTCGTTTTATGATTTTAAAAACTACTGAATACCTCTAAAGTAGACCGCATAAGATATCGGTAGTCCCGGGGCCAGGTCCTCGTCTCTCCCTGGCTTCTCTGTCCCCCATCGGCTTTGGAGACCCCAAATAGAAATAAAATATCATTGAACTTCAAAATTTAAGGGGCCTCACCCGTATGGTTTGACAGAGTGGTTACATTTCCCCGTCTCGTCTGCCACTTAGGGGCCGAATAGTTACCCGACTATTGTTATCTGTTGTCTACTCGTAGAAGTCTCGTTAGTTTATCATAAACGACTTTACATATATATATAATATAATATATATAGTAATATATACATATATAATATATATGTATATAATAGAATATTATATTTAAAATTACATAATTTTAAGATTGGATCAGTAAAATTTTGGAAGATAGTTGACTCAAGCCCAGAGTCGCTATAGTCCGACTCGCCCGAGTACGCGAGTAATTGACTGACATACATACATATATATATAATAATATATATATATGATATAATATATATATATATATATATAAATTATATATATATATATAATATATTTATAATATATAATATTATATATATATATTATAGTATATAGTATATATTATATATATATATAATATATAATAGTATATTATACAATATAATATATATATTATAAATATATATATATATAATATTAATTATAATATATATATTATATATATATATATATATATTATATATATAAATACACATAATATATATAATATATATATATATATATATAGTATATAATAATAATAATATATATAATATTATAATATATATATTATAATAATATATATACACACATAATATATTAATATATATATATAATATAATATATATATATATATATATATATATATATATAAATTTATTTAATATATTTATTTATAACTTGACGAAAAACAATAGTTTTAATATTTATATATATATATAATAGTATATATATTATATAATTATATATAAATATACATTATAATTATATATATATATATATAATATATATATATATATAAATAAACTAATATATAAAATAATATATATATATATATATATAATATTTATTATATATTAAAATAGTATAATATGTATGTAGTATGTATGTATGTATGTGTATGGGTATGTATGATTTGTATGTAATATATGTATGCTATGTATGTAGTAATGTATGTAATGTTGTATGTATGATGTATGTATGTATGTATTATATATATAAATATACAAACATATATATAAATATAATACAAAAAATACTGTGTATAAGATTTAAAAGAGTAAAAAATTAGAGTTAATAACTCTAATCACGTCTCTTCCATGAAGAACACATAACATGATTGTTGTTTCCGGAAATTGTGCCAAATTAGTAAATTGGTTATATATATATATATATATATATATAATAATATTATATATATATTATATATATATAATATATAATATATATATTATATATATATATATATATATATAATAAACATAATATATAGTATATAATAATATATAATATATATAATATATATAATATATAATAATATATATAATATATATTATATATATATAAAAATATAAATATATATAATGAATATATATTATCATCGTCATCGCATCATGTCCCACCCTCTCTCCTCAAGACTGGGGGTAAATTGCGACACATGCGCCACATGGCTGGAAACAGAAAAGTAGTGTTAGAAGAAAATGACGCAAGTC
Organism: Trachelipus rathkii; assembly: GCA_015478945.1. Classification (NCBI taxonomy): domain Eukaryota; kingdom Metazoa; phylum Arthropoda; class Malacostraca; order Isopoda; family Trachelipodidae; genus Trachelipus; species Trachelipus rathkii. The sequence goes on from JABUQX010017616.1 coordinate 58,052, forward strand.
GAGATAAAGAAAAGGCCCAGTCCTTACCGCCTTTAGTTCCCTTCTAGTGAGAAACTCGCCTGCTAATCAAAAATCCTCTAAAGTCACAGGACGCCAAACTGGAACCCTTACAATTGATATCTCGGTCAATTGTTGGTTCACACTTGGCACAGTTTCGCCACAACCAACCCCCTCACAGGGACAAACCCCGCCAGTGCACTCTATTATGCACCGTTTCTCTCGTCTCTCTGCCAGAACTCACATCCTCTCCTACAGTAAATTCCTTTACTGACTAATCCACTTTTTCTTCGGTCTCCCAGCGCCTTCGATTCCCCAGCACACTACAACATAACATCCGCTTAACCATTCTTTGCACACATGCCCAAACCATCTCAAAGTACTTCATTTATTCTCTCATTACTCCTTTTTACACACCACACAACTCCCTAATGCCTTCATCCCTCATTATCATGTCTCCACATCTTACCCGGTCCCAATAAGATGTCCATCGAACACATGACTATAGATTATACCTCTATTGTTTCCAGACATTGTTCAACACCTACTATATATTAACACGGTAACAATATACCCTCATCAAGACCCTAGCTTCACACTCAAGACTTAGTCTACTATCCAACATAAACCCTAAATATTAAATTCAGACACTGTTCCAGTTCTCACCACCCACTACATAACTTAACCCCGAGGACTGTCCTTACTCACAATTATAACCTAACTTGATTATTTTCTTTCAAAACCTAAATTTTACCAAGAATAAATACTAAAAATACCTCACCCTCAACCTATCCATTCCTATCATTCTAACTTTTTAAAGGAGAAGCATCGAAATTTTATATTTTAAAGGGTGCTATCTGCAACTGTAAATCGATCTCACTGTTGCCGGTTCGTAGGACTGCTAATGAAGAAATAAGTGTATCACGTGCCAATATTAATTTAATACGAAAATGAAATTATTAGAGAATTTAAAATATTAAATTGTAGAAGTGAAGCTGCATCTCTCAAGTCGTCGTCGAGTCCATATGAGTAAATTCCCAATTCTCTTCCCTAGTATAGCAAGGGCTGGAACCCTTTCCTTCACATTAATCGGGTTTCGGCGGAATGTGGTGAATATCGTTACATTTAATAAGTAATAACCAAGAAACAGTGATTAGGGTGAATGATATAAAATGTTAATATATTAATAATAGTGAATATGGTAATAAAATATATGGGTGAGAATAAACCGGGTGCTTTAAAAAAAACTACCTTGAAGCGATCCCTTTTTTTGGGGACTGGATGGCCCCTAGTGGTAAGGCATCTGGTTATTGTAACTATGCGACGCGTAGTCCAGTGTCGAATCCCGCGATGGAGATAAATTCCTCCTGGGACTCATCATTTATGGTTTGGGTGTCGGGGTTCCTCCGACCAATCCCCTCCGGGTTAATAACGTCCCCCCTCTCCGTCCCCCATCGGCTCGAACCCCCTAAAAAGGGTAAATACCCCTTTTACTATTGCTGCATATACAATATTTTGGCTCAAATCAGCACCAAATCGATGCTGCGTAAAAGTCTTAAGTATATATGAATATATATAATATATATATATAGGGAGGGGGAGAGTGGTATATAATATATTAATATCAAGTATATTATAGGATATATATAATATATTTATACATATTATTATATAATAATATATATATATATATAGTATATATATATATATATATTATATATATAATAACTTATATATATATATATATAATATATATATACTTATATAATATATATAAAATATATATATATATACAATAAATATATTATTATATATAATATATAATATTACATATATATATATAATATATATTAATAATAATATATATGATAAATGAAATATATATAATATATATATATAAAATATAATTATAATTATGTATATATATATATAATAAAATGCTTCACTAAAATTTAAAATTAAACTTCGTATTTATCATTTTCCTGGCTTTATTTCAATATTTTAATGTATCGATATTTCAAAATATTACGAGTATTCAAATGTACTCGATCGATAGGTGAAATAAACATGGGTCCATAATATATATAAGTATATATATAATAATATATAATTATATATATATATATATATATAATATATATATATAATATATATATATATATTAATATAATATATTATATATATCATATATATATTGCATTCCTCGGACACAGCGGAATCGAAGGTTGACGACAAGCGCTGATAAAGGACTAAGGAAAAGGATACACAGATATCCGAATTGGGCCACTAAAAGCAAGGTACTTTTGCCGGAAAAGGAGAGGAGGCCCGGTGGATTTGATGGAAAAAAAGAATCTGGATGTGTTGGGTGTGAGGTGAGGACCGCGGAAAGTGGACTAAGACGATTATCATAACGTACCTATGTAATGATCACGGGAGAGAGGAAGAGAAGCACGGAGTAAGCTGATCATCATTAAACCGGAACCTATAGAAATGTAGGAAATTGTTAAAAATGAAAGAATAATTGCGATAACGTTGAAGATGAAAGGAGAAACATTGAGCTTAATCCAAGTGTATGCGCCGCACCAGGGAAGACCAGTTGAGGAAAAAATGGAATTCAGGGAAATTCTCCAACAGACCTATGACGCGGTGAGAGGAGAAAAGAAAATTATAATGGGGGATATGAACGCCCATGTTGGAACCCGTAGAGATGGAGAGGAGATGGTACTAGGGGAGAAGAAACTTGATGGGATCCTGATTCGACTTTGCGAATGAAAACAAACCATGGCGTTATGAAATACATTCTTCAAACATGAGGAAAGCAAGAAATGGACGTGGTATAGGTGGAGTGCGGAGGAACAGATATAAATTGAGTAATCAAAGATTGACATGATGCTAGCTAATGATAACAAGGTGTTTGAAGATGTGAAACCCACGATTACAATAGATTAATACCATAAAATTGTACTGGGAAAACTTATGTTTGGAAAAAAGGAGAAAACAAGAGATAACAAAAAGAGAGATACTGTGGTAAAAGCTGAGGTGACTGTGGTGTTGAGATTTAATGAAAAACTCACGCAAGAATTCAAAGTCATTGAAGAGCTAGAAAAGGGGTAGGAGAGTATAGAACCCAAACCAAGATATCGAATCGCAAGCAAATACTAGGAAGAAAAGTCCGCTGGGGGTAGGAAAAAGAAGACGGTAGGTGGAATGAGGATGTTCAAAAGACGCATGTTGAGCTCAAAAAAGCATAAGAACAGGAAATGATGAAGAACAAGAACGGAAGGAACAGATAGAAGAGTAAACGCCAAGAACAGCAAGAGGATGTAAAAGGAGAAATAGTGACATTACTTGGAGAAGGATAGGAAGAGAACTGAAATACGAAGGGCACGGGAAAACGTTTATATGGAAGGCTCAAGAAGCATGAGAGGAAATAAGAACCAGAAATGCATACGGTTCTGAATTAGGAGGGAGAACCTCTTCTAGAGGAAGAGGGGGTAACGGAAAGATGGAGCGAGTATTTCGAG
>JABUQX010017617.1:0-2500 GCA_015478945.1 Trachelipus rathkii
AGATCTAAGACGTAGTCTGTGAGGATTGATAATCTTATGGACGTGTTAGGTGTGAGACAAATTAATGAACTGAGAATTGAACACATAGGAAGTTGTGTGGAGTGAAGATTGGGATTAAATGAGAGAATAAATGAGAGTATATTAAGATAGTTTGGGCATTTGTGAAGAATGGATGATAGTTGATTGGTTAAGTGGTTTTATAGTGGTGAATGTGTTCGGAGAGGATTGAGTCAGTAATAGAGCGTCTGAAGGAAAGGAATGTGAGTTTGGTTCAAGTGAGAGAAATGCCACATAATAGAAGTAAATGGCGCAGTTTTGTGAGAGGCACGGCTGTGGATCGGGTTCAGGGAATGAGTCCAATAATAATATCAACCGTTAAAAAAAGTCTGCTTGCGTGTTCAAACGAAGATCTTTCACTTGTTACTATGAGAGGCCCAAGAAGGAATTTTTAGGTTTTAAGACTACAAGAGGGAAGTCTACATCCAATACTTTCCCCAAGGTAGCTTAGAGGTCTGCGACTTCATCTCCGGTATCCCCAAAATCCCCCGTAAGAAGGGGAAAAGGTTTAAACTCAAAGGGAGAAGAGAGAATGGTACAGCAATCGCATAGATCCCCGGATCTGCAGTTCACTGTTTCTGCCCTGTTCACAAAGATTCCCAACAGTCAAGCCTTCCCTTCAACGCTATTCCCATATTAGATGTAGAAAATATCATGATGTTGTGGCATTCCTTTACCACAGCATTTAAACTAAATGGTGTTAAAAATCCTAAAGAACGTATAAGATTATCAGCTTCAGTTCTTCCCCGCAGCATCATCTCTACAATAAAATTTCCCTTGGGAGACTACTGTTATCCAAAATTAGTTACTGCAACAGAGGAAATGTATGTTGAATCACGATTCTTTATATTCTTTAAATTTTTCCGGAAACACATCTCTTATACACCATATCTTCATTTTTACACTGCGAATTCAAACACTGTACTTCATCAAAAAATATTTACATAATCAGAAAGTTTTACCACATCCTGTCCAGGCCCAGCGTACAAGACTATGATAGCCGGACTTCGTGAGACGTAAAGTTCCTTCACATCAATACGTCGTATTCAGTAGCTCTACCTACCTCTTTCCTCACTTTCCTTCCGTTGGTGTGAAAGAGAGAGAATTAGGTAATCGATTGCTAATACGAGATAATAGTATGAAGGGGATTATTTTTAAAGAAATTGTATCTGTTTCCTACATATCCCGATCTTGCTCACATGTTCTGATGGTAAGCGTGGGCCCATACTAGGGATAGGAGAAAAACTCAGTTGCTATAGATGAAGAAGTTGAAAGGTTAACGAATAGAGCAGTACCTTGAAAACTACAAGGTAACAAAAAAAAAGAAAAAAAAGGGACAACCCCACAGAGGGAGGTAAGCTAGTTAACATTTAGACAGATGTGCCGTGTTGATCTTCACCTTTAGTAGCCTGCTTCCACTACCAACTACCCCTCTCTCAAGACACAGCAGCAAGGGGAAAAGGGGGAAAAAAAGGGAAAAAAGGTTGAAAAGCTTGATAAGGCATGAAGAAACCAGATATTAATAAGGCAGCGTTTGCAAAGCTTTCCAGAAGCCAAAGTTGGAAGAGGACCCGCTGAAATGTGTGTTCTGGGGGATAATTTCACAGCACTCTCCGTTCTAGTGTTAGCTAGGAGAGTGCAGTAAATAACCATTTTAATGATTGATTGGAGGATACCTCTAAAAATGTGTCTAGAATCAGTGTAGTTATATGAGGGAAAGGATTTTTTAATGCAAACCAGTTCAGCATTTAGCAAAGATTTTAAAAACTGCTATTTTGTATTGCCGGGCAGCAGACCGTACAGTTGAGAAAAGAAAAGAATAGTAGACAGCAAAGTGGCATAGTTATTGCATTTAAATTACAAAATCGGATAAAGGGATGTGAAGGTAGAGAACCAGATAGTGTTGCATTTGTCACGAGGGGAAGTTTTTGGTGTTCGTGGGTCTCGAGCAGTTGATGATTTTTTGTTTTCTCATTCTGGTTTATGAAATGTGTAATAAAAAGCCACGAGTTTCTGTATTTTGAAACAGCTAATTTCTAGTAACAAAGATATAATCAGTTTTAGTTCAAGAGATAGAGAATGGGAATTGGTAGGCTCCATATATAATATGATACTATTATATATAATATAAGTGAGTATATATATATATATATATATATTATATATAATATAATATATATATATAATTATATCTTATATAATATATATAATATACTATTATAATATATTTATTATATTCAATTAATTCCAAATATGTTTTTGAGAAAGTGAAAAAACTATGGTCTGTCGAATTGTATTTAAAATTAAATTGTTTGTTTTTTGAGTTCATAAATATAAATATTTTTTTTCCTCAAACATTTAAAAACATTAAACTCTTAATGATCTACGATTAAACTTTTGAGGGAAAAAAATAAATATGCTTTTAAAGGTTAAAAAAAAAAAA
>JABUQX010017617.1:5000-12951 GCA_015478945.1 Trachelipus rathkii
TAAAACCTAAATAAATGAGGCTCTTACTCCGTAAATAGACAAATAACACTTTTGTGTATAAAAAGTAATTGAAGCAAAGAGAAAACTTTTGATGACACGTTAGAATTTTTTTTAATAGTTTAGAAATATTTATAGTGATAGACACTATTTGATTCTTGCAATTAAGGAAGATCAGGAGAATAGCATACTCCAGGGACATTAATGACAGAGGAATGTTACAGTTGCTTATTTTAAAAACTATATATATATATATATATATATATAGATAGAGAAATAAAAGGGTGAAAACTAAATAGTAATATATATATAAATATATATAATTTATATATATACTATTTCCTGTGAATATATGATATATATATATATATATATATATATAAAGAGATATAAGATATATATATATATATATATATTTTATAAAATATATATATATATATATATATATATATATATATATATATATATATATATATATATATATATATATATATATATATATATATATATATCCGAGAGAATAAAAGGAAAGGGTGAAAACAAAAAGGTGTAAATCAAGGACAAAATTGTGAATAAAGACGCAAGGACAACTAAATAAATGTGTGTTTGTACTTATTTGTTTATTCTTTGGTTTGTACTGAATTTATGAAGAATAAAGTATAAGAATAAAGTATTGAAGTTAAGGTTTTGTATTAATTACACTTTGGAGATAGCAGAGTGGGTGTGACAAGTTTTTTTCTGAGAGAGCTTCGATTATTTGTTACAATGGATATAATATTTCGGTAATGGTGTTACTTATTTGTTCTAAGATAAAAGGTTTAAAACAAATGCTCTTTTTTCTGTTATGAAAGCTGAAGGGTTTAAATGAAAAAAAAAAAATGAATTTGAACGCAGTAAAGAAAAATACTTTGGCAACGAAAATACTTGAGATGTTAATAGAAAATTCTTACAAGAGTCGTAATTTATTTTAAAACGGTTATAATGTGATGTTACTATAAAATTTGTATTGAATTATTCTCCCTCAGAGTTATTTATGGTTTTAAAGTTTATTTAATTTAGCATTGTTGAATACTCACGTGTTTTTATGCATATCATTATAATTATAAATAAGTGAGACTCAGAAAGACTTACAACGTCCTCTACAAATAATCGAAATGAGTTTCTCCTTCCATTTTTTTCTCTTTATTTTGAACGCAATTCAAATTTAGAGGTCGATTAAACAAAACCGCTAAATATAATTGTTATTTTAATTATTTTTTTAAAAATAATTTTGGATATTTTTTCCTCAATATTTCCCTTCACTTTATCTGTTTTAAAGGTAACCTATTTCGTTTGTTAGTTACTTCCTCTTGGTTATTGACCTTCAATTTAATCATTTTTACTTTATTTTTTGATAATTTATTTTGTTTTTGTTTTTTTCTTCTGATAAAAGATTCGCTTATAATTACAGTATCTAAATTTTAGTTTTTCTTTTAATTAAAATAGGAAATAATTGTGGTTCCTTCCTTAGTAGAATAACAATGAATAAATTCTTATAACTAAAAGGAAAAAAACAAAAAAAAACAAACGAAGCTTCCGAAATCTTTTTCTTTTTTTGTATACTAGAAAAAATTCTACCACATAGACGTAGCTATGAAATAATATTTTAAATGGATTTATCATATAAAAGTGGAAGCAAGGTTCACTTAGCTGAGTCTTTCTTGCGTTTGTTTCGTTCAATACCTCGTACGATTTATTTTGAAAAGCATGAAATATTTCGAAAAAATAATGATTAATCATTTTCTTTCACAATGTCAAAGATCATTAAATAATGTAATAGTTACATTTATAATTGTGTTACACACACATTCATAAATATATATAATTAGACCATTTCGCATGGTGTTTAGATTATTACGGGTGCGGGTGTTCGGTGCTTTAACTTAGTGATCAGACGTTTCATGGCTATGAGGGTTGTTCACTCGACACATGGTTTTATGTTGTGCTTTGAGTGCACCAAATTTTTGATGTATTCCTTATTCGTGCTGAGAAGTCTCGGATTCTCCTCTGAGTAAGTTAATTGTCGTTTTTGCTTCGGATTGTGTTGATTATTCATTAGGGCTCGTCAGTAAGCCGAGGCGGGGCGGTTGATTCGGCGGTTCGTCGGGGAGTACGTAAGCGAGGGTAAGAGTGGCGACTCGGATGAGGCGGTTCGGAGTTGGGACATGGTATAGCCGTGTATGTGTAGCTAGCTGTCGTGCTCGTTTGTATGTAGGGCTGTGTGTAGGTAATTGTGTTCTTGGTCCTAAATGATTAAGACTGGAGTTAAAGCGTGTGGTTAGCTGGCAGCGGTGACGGTAGCGCAAGTACGGAGGTATAGCTCAGGAAGTTGCATTGAGTTGGTCTTTGGAGTAATTGCGATCTTTCGTGGGTTTTGAGTTCTTGTGAGTAGCTTGGTGGTGCTTGGATGGGGATCGATCTTTTAGTATGTATACTTCAATATGCCTTGTCGGTGATTTCCACACCAGTAGGACAAGTACCCTTGTCGGTCAACTAAACCTCTTTATATTTAATATATATATATATATATATATATAGAATATTATTATTATAATATATAATATAGATATATATACATATACTATATATACATATATACTATATATAAATACTACATATATATATATATACTTACTACATCTCAATTATTCTACATATCCACCACTCACTGCATGCCTTTCAACGGAGGGGCAAAAAAAAAAATAAACAAATAAACAAATAAAAATATACAAATACAATAAAAAAATTACATAAAGAAAAATAAATAATTGAAATAAATGGAAAGTAAACCCACCTGACCCTTGCCTAACGCAAATTCCCTCAGGTGGCGCAGACGCAGAGATATATAATTAAATATCTGAGGGGGAAAATATAAGAAGGCATGGAGTTTCAATAAAACAGATGTGTGCCTGGAAAGAAGGAGGTACCAAAACGAGTGATCCTTTGAGACTCCAATATTCCACACAATTAATACATACAAAGAGAACAAGGCCCTCTAGTGTTACCAGGAAGAGAGAGAGAGAGTGAATTTCATTGCGAGAGGTCAACTTCTGGCGAGCACACTGGCCGTGTAATACTATATGATAAGGATGATAGATGACGCAGAGAAAGAGGGTCAAGGGAGTCAGAGAGTCATGGGACAGTTATAACCTCTTAGCCTAGGCTTTCAATTCTATCCAAAGGAGGGTGGGATACGGATTCACCCCAAATGTGGGAACAATGTAATTCATACATGGGGCGAATGAGAACCTTTATATAACTGGAGATATCTTGAGCGCAAGAAAAAAATTCACGAGCAATTGAACAGACATTCCCAAGCTTTTTTGAGGCATTTTAGCAACCGATGTGATGTGTAGTCTCCAAGCCAATTCACTATTTATGTTTAGTCTACGAAGTTTAAAGTTGTTTTACGGGTAGACATTAGAGCCATACAAAGGGGATGGAAAGTTTGAAGTATTTTAGAAGAGGAGATATGAAGAACGTTGATTTTTCTCAAGAGTTCGAAACATTATAATATAACCTAAATATATTATATATATATATATATATTATATATATATATATAGTATATATATATATTATTATATTATATATATATATAATAATATTATATATACTATATATTTATATATATATATATATATACCTATATAATATAATTTATTATACTATAATATAATATATTACTAATTAATATATATATATATATAATACTATATATATATAATATATATATATATATAATATATATATAATTATAACCATTCTCACCCCTGACACCCTCCATCTAGAATGGCCACCCTCACTAAGGTACCCGCCGCCGCTTCCTTCCTCCTCCACAGATCGCTTATGTCTGTGATTTCCAAGATGTTTTGGGATGATGGTTAGAGGGATAGACTAGAAGGAATTCCGGGGCCTGGTTGCATTTCATGCAGATATTTTTGGTAGTTTGGTTACTGTTGAATCTATTTTTATAGTACTGCAAATTTGGGTGGTGAGCGCATCTTAATTTGGCTAAAGATGACTGGGTAGTTATTGGAAGTGAGTTAAATTCAGGTGTTATTTCTGGTGGGTGATCATTTTCGCTTCAGATTGGTGGTCGATTTTTTAAATATTGTTCTGTTAGGTGAGTGTGTATTTGTTTGGTGTATGAGGTGTTGTTTTGCCGTGGCTGGATGTTACTTAGGATTTGTTTGTATAATAAGGCTGGGGAAGATGGAGGTTGCTTTAGTCTGTGGTGAGTGGGGTTAAAGAGTGCAGTGTGACAGGGGTGTTGTGGTGTCTGTGTTTTATCGTAAAATTTTGTGCCTATCATTTCTAGGTGTTTGTCTTTAGGTAATGTCTTTGTTTCGTCGTGTAAGCGTTGTTGAGGTGTTGTAAGTGTACATCCTGTTATAATTATGAGTGCCTTGTTTTGTGTTGTTTGGAGTTTTCTCATGTTTCCCTTAGTTAATAATGGATTCCATACTGGTGAAGCGTAGTTCAGTGATGGGCCGATAAATTGTTTATATATAGTGATGGATATCTGTTTGTTGTTTTTAATGTCAGTGCCTGCTATGGTTCTTAGAATGTTTAGTTTCCTGTTTACTGATGTTTCTATGTGTTTTGTGAAAGTTAAGTGCGTGTCCAGTGTTACTCATAATATTTTGGGTGTTTTGTTTAGTGGGATAGCTGTGTTATTTATGGAGATTTGGGGATTGGTAGTTCCGAGTTGGCAACCTGTTGTGATTAGTGTGATAGAGGACTTGCTTGGTGAAGCAGACATTCTATTATCCGTTAACCAAGTTTATATTTGGTTGATGTATTGTTGGGTTGGAGGGTTGCTCTGTTAAAATTTTGGTGTGTGGTAGTTATGGTGATGTCATCGGCCTAAGTTGTTATGTTTGAGTGGTCTGTTTGTGGTTGTGGAAGATCTGCTGTAAATAGATTGAAAAGTGTAGTTAATAGTATTGCTCATTGGGGTACACCGTTTTAAATGTTTACTGTTCGCGATTTCTTGTTATTGATCTGTATTTGAGAAGTTCTTCCTGATAGGAAATTTGATAACCATTTCTTTAAATTATTGGGGACGCTTGGTTTTATTATTTTGTGTATTAGATTGTGTCTGGGACTGTGTCGAAAGCCTTGCTTATGTCGATTGCTATGAGTATAGTTTTATGTATGGGTCTGAGATTTAAGCTGTCTATTATTGGTTGTATAATGTTTGCGAGAGCTGTTCAGGTTGTGTGGGTTTGTTGGAAGCCATGTTGGAATTTTTGTTTGGGATGTGTGGTTTTATTCTATTCAGTATGAGTTTTCTAGGAGTTTACACAGAGTGGATAGTGGTGAAATTGGGCAATAGGAACAGGGGTCTTTTCCTCGTTTTAACTTTGAGATGATAATATTGCTTTCTTTCAGAGGAAGAGAATGCGATTTAATTTGATGTAATTGTTTTATATGTGTGTTAAATGAGTTAGTGTGATATTTCCTAAGTGTTTACAGTGGATATTTGCGATGTTATCAAAACAGTTGATGGTGAGTTTTATATATATATATATATATATATATAATATATATATATATATATATATATATAAATATATATATATAGTTATATATACTATATATATATATATATATATATATATATATATATATATATGAGAAAGCATAAAGCTAGTACAAATGGAAAGGCTTATTGATTATTATCAATGTTTCAGCTCCCGGAGTTATCTACAGGTATACAAACAGAGGAATTAAGAGATAATCAAATAATTAACAATAATTAATTAAAATAAAATAGCTATTTCCCGTTACATAACAATGAGAAACTTAAAAAGATAAAATAAAAATCATCATAAACGCAATTGACTTCACATATTCAAATGTGTACTACATAAACGCATAAAAACTCAAATTATTACAAAAGGTGTAACTTAATGCAAACACATCATTATTAAGGGGAGGGGGAAAGGGGTGAGGGGGAGGGGAGGGGGGGAGAGCACCAATACTTAGGTTGTCCAGAATTTTTTGGTTACATTTTGCTAAACCAAATATAATTGATAGTTTGACACACTACCTAAAAATTAGTTCCTTTCAAACTATGTAGGGAAATAGTTTTGAAATTATTTACATTTAAAAGTATAGTAAAATATATACGGTATGTCCTAATTTCCTTTTTCGTTGACAATATTTCCTATGTTTGACCAAAAAATTAAACAATCAATAAGAGATTAAAATTAGAGAGAGAGAGAGGAGAGAGAGAGAGAGAGAGAGAGAGAGAGAGAGAGAGAGAGAGAGAGAGAGTTTAAAAAGCCTTCCACATGACAATGCAAAAATATTTACTCCCTTGTCACTGACGAAATTTATTTTTTTTCCTGACAGTTCAATTCGGAAGAGATTTTCTGCGATTAATTTTAAAGTAATTTTTGGAAATTTTAAAATAAAAAACAAAAAATAATATATCATTATATATTTTAAATTTTATATATATATATATATACAAATATTTTATATTATATATGTATAATATATATATATATATAATATATATATATATATATAAATATATATATATATATTAATACTATACTACTATACTATAATAGTATATATAATAATATTTATATATAGTAGTATATATATATTGTTATACTATATAATATATTAATATATATAATTATATATATATATATATTATATATATATATATATTATATATATATATATCTATTATATATATATATATATAATATATATATCATATACTATATATATTATTATCTTATTTATATATATTATATAATATTATATTATATATATTAATATATATATATATATATATACTATATATAAATATAACTATATATATATATATATATATTTAGGTGGGGAGGAGGCAGATTCATTCAGCATTCTTCACGATCTGGAGCAACTAATATAAGAACCCAACACATTCCGTATCATCCCACACACAATTCTTGAACACAGCTTGGACTATGTTTCATCACTAGTCCTTCTCTTCATAAATACACACCACCTTCCTTCCTATTGGTAAATCTGACCATCAACCTTATATATCTTATAATTTTAATACTTTCTCTCAACAGCTCTCTCTGCTCTAGCTTTTTTTCTGGACTTGTTATCGGGCGCATTGGGGGGGCTCCGGTTTGCTTCTACTGCTAACTATAAATTGGAATGACTGCTTTTGTCTCTGGTGACGCGCTTCCGACTCTGCCGATAAGGTGGGGTCTGTAATCGTTGATGGGATAGCAGGTTCATTCCTTCTTGACCTAAATCTTTCTCTCCTCATAAATCATGGTTCGATCGTGCTTGTTAATCCCTGGCATTCAGCTAGAGACAGGCGTAGGGAGTGGAAAAAATTTCTCGTTATTCCTATCACTCTAATTTAATTTTCATTGCTGTCTAGAAATGTTGCAGGATACTCTCCGACGAGCAAAGCGGCGCTTTTCATCATCAAATGAAAGTGCGCTAACCCCCTTGGTTCTCCTACTGAAATCTTTCTGGCCTCCTCTTGCCAAAACACATCTCTAACCAATTCTGTAAATCTGTCTTTCCTCTTATTCGATCTGATGGTTCCTGTTGCTAATATCTCTCAACTGAAAATGCAATCCTTTTTCGGCCGGGTCCCTACTCCTATTTTCCTTAACTCAACCCTGGACAGACTTTGGCATTCCCTCGCCTCTCCCTTACTCTTCCTCTCAGTGGTCCTTGCCTTTGCTGTGATTACAGTTTGATCGGTGCATGGGCTCCTGAATCTATGAACGTTAGGAATGGCAGGTGGCCCGGTCGGCATTCCTCCCCGAGTTTTGAGGGGTTGTGCTTTCGTGCTATCCCGCCCCTCGTTCACAAGCTATACTTACCTTCTCTATGTTCTCAATCACTAACACTTCTCTCTCAGTGTTGGAAGCACCCA
>JABUQX010017618.1:0-42226 GCA_015478945.1 Trachelipus rathkii
ATGTATAAATAATAATAATTAAATATATAATATAATAATAATAATTAATAATAAATAATTATTAATAATTAATAATAATAATAGATAATATATATAAATAATAATAAATAATATAATGTAAAAAATATTATGTATGATATTAATAATTAATAATAATATATTATAATTAATAAATAATAATATAATAATAATCATAATTATAATTAAATTAAAGAAATTAATTAATAATTACATAATAATGAATAATTATAATTAATAATAATAAATCTAATAAAATAATATTATTAAAATATTACACACTCTCTGGATACTCACATCTTTTGAATCATAATAATAATAATTAAGTATTAATCATAATATTATAAATAATAATATAATTAATTATATAATTATAAATTATATATAATCGTTTGTTATATATATAATATAATAATTAATATATTACTAAATAGAGTAATAATAAAATAATTAAATATACTAATTATCATTATGCTAGCCACATTAAAGCTTTATTAAGTTAGTTTTGCAAAAAAAAATATTTTTTGAGTTATATTGTTATACTTGTAATAGCAAAGAATTTATGACAATGACATATTTTAATAATGAAGATACTATTGAATATTTAGTTAATGGTTAATATTTATAGTAGAGTGAAGCAGTAGAGGTTCCAGTAATGATAAAAATCTTATATAAATTTTTTTTTATTTTATATTTCAGTTGATTGTGAGTGTTTTTTAGGTAATGAAATATAGATAAAACCGCACTAGTTATTTAGTGTCATTTTAATCCTAGCAAGAGAATATACTTTTATATATTATGAATTCGTATGCTCATAATATTTATTACCATCATAATATAAATTATTCTCGTACTAAATATACTTATATAAGTTGTACTCTATGTAGGTGTGCTCTCCATGTAGTACACTATTTAATAATGAGTAGAAGTAGTATTATTATTATTACTTACGATTTACTATCCTGTGCAATAGGGTATACTATAACGATCATCGTAAGGGTGGTTCCCCGGGGTTGATGGCTCATCACATTTGACATACTTTACTAGTGGGATGTTATGCATTATAGGATACTAGTCACGTATTAGCGTTTATCCCAAGATGTGGATAATTTAGGTGCAAAAATTTTTGTAGCTTAGTAGAGGGGAACTGCTGATTTCGCTGCTTACCTAATAATAATTATAATATATTATAGAATTTCAAATTTAAATTTATTCTTACTTATTTGGATATCCAGAGTATTTAACTTTATAAAGATAAGAGTAGTTATATGCAATATTCTTGTTTTAGTTAATGTTGGTATTATGATGTGTTCGAAACATTAAATAAAATAATTTTATTTTTATTTTTTATTTTTTATTTGTCCTACTATAGATTAATATATGACCTTTTATGTGAAAATTAAGTAGCAGTTAGTAACAGTTGGATTTTAATATTTTAGTCAAAAAAGTCAATGCTTTGAAGTGATTAAGTGATTCGAGTTTAGCAAGCCAATCAATTAATATAATTAATGCGAGTTATTTTAGGAGCACCGAGACTTCATCTATTTAGCAGGGACCCACATTTATCTCATTACATCCTGTAAACACGTCACCAACGCTAACACTATGAGACAAGATTCTCAGATTGTTTAATAATCGAGTGCTATTATAACATTTTGTTGTGCACTAGTATAGTGTGAGGCTTAAGTAATAAATATTCCAATATAGTTTTCGATGGTTAATTTTGAGATGCATTGTTAGAACACACATCCCAATTATTTTTAATATCTACTTGAGAAGCTCCTACATGCACTTCCTGAGCTAAATACTGGCAATACAATAACGCTCTCGATAGGACAGTCTACGAACACAAATTTGTTATTTCGTGTTGCGATGAGTTATTTTATTGCACCAAAAAAAAGATATGGATAATTGCCTACATTCGGAAACTGCAGTTATGACGATCTTCCCACCAACTGAGTTTTTGAAAGTTTGCTAAGATATATTGAGGAAACAACTCCTAAATATGTCTGAGATTGTATCCTTTTCTTTCTAATCTTCTTGAGATTTGTGAATGAAACGTTTTCTAGAGCTGGATGACTCTTAAGAACTATCACTATCACTATTTTTCTTCCTTTATGATCGTTTCTATTTATTTTACCATCTATATCATGTTATCTTGATGTATGAGAAATAATTTTTCTCTCACCTCATGT
Organism: Trachelipus rathkii; assembly: GCA_015478945.1. NCBI lineage: Eukaryota > Metazoa > Arthropoda > Malacostraca > Isopoda > Trachelipodidae > Trachelipus > Trachelipus rathkii. The sequence continues at coordinate 2,214 of JABUQX010017618.1, forward strand.
GCACAATAGTTATTATTGGGTATGTTATCAATGGTAGTTTTATTAGGAATTATATTTTGTCTTTAGCTAGTCTATTTAGAGTTATTTTTTTATTTTTCTATTTTATATATGTGTGGGGCGTATATTTATTATATATACCGTGTTTTACATGGATATTTTGTTGTTTAGCTAGCATAACCCTCTAGTTCTTTTATAAGTTCATTATACGCGTTAATTGTATTTCAATCTTATGTTCTAAATATATATTAGGATAACATATATATCTATATATAAAACTTGTCCTTTATAAATATACTAGGGTAATCTCAAGTATGAATAGTTGAGAATAGTAGAAGGTCATTTAATTATTTACACAGAACCAACTAGACGTGTTTTTATTACTTAAGCTCCTTAAGTTTAAAGATTAGCATACTTTCATCGAATTTATTTAAACTCACTCAGAGTCCATACGATGTTTTCAAATTTGTAAGACTGTGTTATACATAATAATATGCTTTCCTTAGCGTTAAGATTGTAATTATTAGGTTATTACATATCGAGACTAGAAGCTGTTCAGAGTCCACTGTAAATATTTTTTGGTAGTATAGTCTTCTATATTGTGTTTATAAGATAAGCTATTTTAAATGCAGTTGATGATTAATGAATGTACATATTCTCTACACTCAATTATAAGAATGTTAAACTTTGGATAGAACTTAAAAAGTTGATTAAATTCAGAGACAAGAAGGTGCTTATGTCTAATTGGTCTTTGGCCGGCCCACTATGGAAGGTGAAGCTAGTTCCTTTTTTATTGTATTTTCCAAAAAAAAAACACACGTAACAATAAATTAAACCAATCTACTATTGTGTTCTTATTGAGATTTACCATTTCACAAGCTCATGTTACTGCTCAACTGCTATTCCATCTTCTCTGGGAGCCTTATCATTTTTCATTTTCTTCTTTCAGATCATCATATAAATATTAAAGTATTATTTTTAATTTAATATATAATATTTACTTTATATAATTACAAAATAGTCTATTACGACAATAAACTAATATATCCGCGCTAATAACTATCCGCAGTAGGCAAAGCTGGTGCTGGATGACGGTAATGGCGGATCTTTAAATAATATGATTAGCGAGAATGGAGCTCCGCGGATTGCTCATGAAATGCGTATAAGATGGCTGGATGGTTAGGCACCAAATATTAACTTTCTAAGAAAAAATGGAAATATCTTATATATAATTATATAAAATCAATCTTACTATATAATCTTGTATAACTTTGAGATGTAGCCACGAGCATGAGAGTTAGAGCAATAAATTCGAGAGATACTTCAGTTTATGTCAATATATTTCTCGAATGTGATAATGTAGAGAGTGGGTCTATTTTCAGTAAAGTTGGTTTATCATCATCCTCAATAGTTAATTTCTTCAATAAGTATGACTTTTTAGAATTATACTTAATGATGATAAGGTCTATCTTTCTTGAATAGGCAGTATTTAGACAACGTATATATATATATATTATTATATATAATATATAGAAATATATATATTATATATGTTAAAAGATTTAGACACCTATGATATATTTGAGCTAACAGTATTATGTAACATATATTTGAGTAAAAATTATCGTGACTGCGGAACAAGAAAACAGTCCTGATCTAATTATATTCTCTGTATTTTTATGTGAGGATGATCTGGTGCATGTGATTTTACCATTTAACTTCCATATAATTTATTCTCATTCCTGCCTTTTATTAAAATTTATTCTATAACATCATATTTGTAAGATCTTTCCTTTTTAAAAATGGTTACATAATCTTTATCTTCTCATATGGCAAATTATCAAGTATATATTTATATCGCCAAATATTGAATATGTACAAATTGCATGAGAATGAATAATAATTTTTATCATTATTTAAAGAACTCTCTCTTCACCTCTCTCCTAACGCTAATATTAAATCATCTAAAAATATGATTAATTAAAAAATATGAATGTATAAACTGCATGATAATTAGTGGTATATAGGAAGTAGAGAATGTTGTGTCTGTATATTTTGGAACCTATGTTCATTCCTTGGTACATCATTATCAGTACTACTATATATGATATACAGCTTCACGGATGAGGGCACGCATACATCCGTTCTATCTGTGTGATAAGTTTCTTCTATTGAAAGGTCAAATATCGTCGTATGGTCTATTTTTCTTCATATCGTTGCATGGCCTGATCATGCTGTGTTCTCTATATCAAGGACTAAAAATTTAGATCTCGGTATTTCCTCTGACCAGCGACGCAGATATATATTTGAAAATTTGATACAAATTATTAAATCATCTGCACATTTTTTATGAGTAGATTTAGCGGTAGTCGGATCGAGCTCGCAATAAGAGAGAGTAATTCGACTCAGGAGAGAGATCATAACTGAGAGTGAGTGATACGTGTATAAGTTTTTTATAAGAGATAAGATGTTCAGAAGAAGTTCGAAATGTTCGAGATAAGTATGAGATATAAATTTTGAAAAAAGAGGTATGAGTCGAGAGATACTAAGAGTAGTATCAGAGGTAAGTCGGATTTATTAATTTTATCACTAAAGATATTAGTTAATAAGTTGGGAATAGTCGGAATACATTTTAAAAAACGTGTGAAGAAATTATACATGCACGCTCACGCACGGTAATACTTTAATCTAGGATTTTCACTCCACCAACTCTCTATCACTTATTCTCTACAATCTTTTACAAACCTCGGAACTGTTGCCTCCAGCTTCAGTACTATCACTATTTAATAGACCTTATGTAATCGGATACCTCCCCCCCCTACGTTCTTAGAATTATTTTTATAATGCATCTTTCCATCAATAATTTTAATAAATGTCATAATAAAATAAAATGTGCGAAATGAAAGGTAGAAAATATATCGTCATTGACATAATGTAATCTTATTACAGCTTTAGTTATTATTTGATCCAAATCTATACAGTGTAGCGTAATGTCGTCAAGAACATAAACAAAATGTCATATAAAATAAAATATTGTCAATGTGGTACAATTATTGGTATTAAAAGGGTTGCAGGAAATAAGCTCTCAAGAAAGAATAGGATAAGGAAATAATAGATTTCGATATTGTTGAATATGGTATTGGAAAACTACGACTATCCTAGACTTTCGTTACTCCAGTGCCCACCTTCTAAAGGTCGCTCTCAGCTCTTTTCATGAATAGTTTAAAGGAGGATTTCAGATGATTGAAAACCGCTCTACTAACATTCATGAAGCATCTAGAGCTCAACAAGTATCAAGAGTCCACGCATCTGAGCTCAATAAACACATAGTGACCAACAAGGTTCTTCACCGTCACTTCTTCTAGACCATGATCATCTTACAGACATCCTACAAATCCTTTATAATTTTCCAATCTTACTTTAACTGATAGTGCCTTTCGTGTTAGATAGACATAGCACTGAACACAATACGAGTTGTGTTACTGAATATGATCTTGTAAGGCAGACTCTAAAGTACGAGAGAGTTATGCGTGACAATTGTCTCAAGATGAAGGCTCGAGCTTATCGACCCTGTTTAACTTTTATCTCTTTCCAGGAAGCTAATGCAATGCTAGGAGATGTCGTGATCGGCAGTAAGCCACCCTTCTAATCCTTCGGCGAAGAGTACTGTAATCATCTATCAATGTTCAATGTATTAGATTGGTCATGAAACGAGCATTTTTATATCATGGCTTCTTATCGCGGATATAATGAGAAGAGAGAGATAATTCAGGGATCCAATAATTGATGGAAAAAAGGAGCAGGAATGTTATTGGTCGACTACTCTTGCTGCACCTTATGAATATTCTCAAAGAGAACTGAATAGGAAACGGTTTAAAATTGAGTGTGTAGATGGTGTGAAGATATGTGTACTTTGAGTGGTTAGACTATGGATACATGTAAAGCGTAAAGTAAGATCGATAGGTAGGTGATTAGTATATGTAATATAATTTATAGACTAATATTTATGATATATGAGTATAATTAGTCGGTATATATGATGAAGCTATGGTAAGTAATTTGATGTGTGTGTTAGAGTCTACTTATAAGTAAGTTATCTAAAGTTAAATTTAAGTTAGAAAAGTGTCAAAAATATTTTTGTGTGTTTAGCGATACTATATATGATCATATGAGGGTACTGTTTGGCAGAGAGTAAAGATTTCTGGGAAGATATAGTATGAATCTGAAATGATGTTTATTTTAGGTAATGGCGGTAGAAATATAATTGAGATTCAGCAGCTTTTGTTAATTATAAAACCCCTAATAAATTGGATTTATATTTATTATTATACTCAGGTATCTGTCACCTAACCACCTAATACTCGGGCTAACGCCTATTACATAGTAGGGGTTGTAGATTATACATCTCTCAAAAAGTTCAAACACTCACATCTATATATACGCATAATACTCTCTATAATTGAAGCATAATCAATGAACGTACATGAGCTTTAATAATAGTGAGTAAGATTTAATTCAGTAGGGAAATGACAGAAGATGTAGATTGAGAAATATTACCACAGAACAGAAAGGTATGTGTATGGGTATAAAGAAGGAATGACATAACCACATGCAAACTAGCCTTGGAGTTTCTCTAATTAGTCCACCTACACTAATATATTGATATGTATATTTAATTATATATTATATTATATATATTATACTATATAATATATATAATAACTCGTGTACTCGTACAGTAATATCAGACTACCTTGTTATGTACTTTAATACTCGTAAGGAGTCGTTAAATGGTGTGAGTGGGTACGCTGATGATTGTAATAAAATTTTACCTCACCGATCAACCTTGCCGTATAGCTGGTGATTACCTATAGGATTATTATTTATAATGATAATAGATATAAAGTCAATGCACAACATCGCTGCTCCGTACAAAGGTAATAAGATGGTGAGTCAAGTTGAAATCATGGAAATATGTAACAGAATAAAATTTATATAGCTATTATTTTGCCGTATGTGATCTATAGACCCTGTTCTAATATAGCAGAAGCCCCCTTCATAATCTCTCAATATGAGAGAAGTATATTACTCAATACATGGGCCTGGATTTGGGACCTTGTATAATAGTCATTGGTAAAACTGAATGAAAAGAGAGGAACAGTCTCACAGTATTCACTATAACAGACCTTATCGTTCGTTTGAGTACGCGCGCACCTACCTTCGCACCTAAAGTATTTATAGTTGAATCGATAAGTTGTTTATGATTGCGCCTATAAGGACTCTTCTTATTAAGTTACTTTGATACTAAAATAATAGTAATAAAGCAAAAATAACGAGTATTATTTTAGTGTGTCGAAAGGATGTTGCTAACAATAATTTGGTTATAGATATACGGACGAAAGGATGAACTACATGAAGTCCGTGTATAGCTGAAGCGTAGGATTGTGAAACGATTATAAGATATATGAGTATTATTGGAGAAGTGAGTAATTTTAGTAGAAGTTTTGGGTATTTTTAAAAGTAATATATAAATTTATCTAACATAATAGTTATTTACTCATATATCTACATCATCGAGTAATTAAAATTACGGAGAAAAGATAATTTAAGAACGTAGAGTGCATTACTATAGTAAGTTAAATAATGAGGTAGTTATAGAATTGAATTAATGAGTTGAGTTTATAAAGAAGTGAATGTAGATACTGAAGTCGTCTGTAGCTTCAGCGGTGTGTAGATAGAGAGTTTTACGTATGGGAAGCTATGTGACCGAATGATTATGAAAACGATAGGAATAAGTGGCGTATAGAGCATAAGACTAGAGTAAATGGAATACTATGAGGAACGGATAACCACTATTTCAGACAGTATATAGAAAGATTCTGGACATCTTGATCACTAAACAACAGTTCTTAGTGCAGTACTTAGAGTAGCGAGTAGAATATGAGATATTATAGAAAAAAGAAAAGAGTAGGAAGGTGTATACATTTAACCGCTAACTAAGAAAGTGAGGAGCTTTAACGAGAGGAGCTAGATGTACAATGGAGATTTGGTCGCTGCAGTACTAGCTGGACCAACAAAAATAGTAAATGAGTGTGTATATCTAGTACTGCCGCACCACGCCAAGTCTCACCTAGTAGCCTCCATGAACGCCCAATCGAAAGATAAGCTATCACTCGATGATATTGTGGGAGCTTGAAGATTAGAGAAATGCGTTATAATAAGTATGGTTCTCAGTTAAAGCTTAAGTACGTCCACGAAAATGAGTTTCAGTAACCTGTGGACGGATCGTGGAGTGAGGTTTTTTCGCAGAGAGTGACTGTGCTAAGAGTAGATATAGCGGCACGATCGAGTTAAGAAAGGGTTTTTGCGAAACACATCATATAGACTAGGATATAAGAAAAGACCTAGTGAGGAAGCTTAGCAGCGTGGGGGAAGTGTAGTAACGGGATTAAGACGACGGCTTTCATGTTATTTTCTGGTAGACTATATGAGGGTAAAGAGGTGTTGTGAGAGCAAGAGGCTGAAAGAGTTGAGATGCGATATACTCAATCTACTTCTGTGTAGAAGGCGATTGCGTCATACACGTGGAGGAAAGTAAAACGGTATCATCAATATAGAAATAATATAGTTGATACCGCGAACGGACAGTTGAATGATACTTTGACGTTGGTTATCAGTTGAGATAAGAAAATTGTAGTAAGCACAGCGACATGTAATGATCACGTATCTGATTATAATCACATGGTACTGGATAGATGTATTTAGAACAGATTTTTACAGTATGTGTGTGATAGAGTGTATGCACTGGAGAGAGAGTGTGTCTCGATGTTGAGAGGTGGATAGCACATTAGCTACTATGGCGACAAATCTTAATATCGCATATGAATGTAGGAAGTAGCGCTCATGGCTATTGCTCGTCGATAGGAGTTGGTTTCCTCCGTGGACAATCGAGATCATAAGTACATTGAATGAAAATTTATATGCGAGAGGTAGATAGGAAGGATCGGAGATCCAGTTTGTTTTCTATTCAGCTCCTAATGATGGTCTACTATGATAGTTCATACGCGAGTAGTGGCTCAGTGAAAGCTACACAGGCACGAATCGACCATGGATTATGAGGAAAGAAAGATTTAGTTTGTAAATGAAACGAGATATGAAATACTGATGAAATAGAGGTCTTTTGGTGAATAGAGTAGTAGATGTAGCATGACCCTTGACTTCATAAAGATTTTGCTTTTGGTAGTAGTCTGGCGTATATCTTCCACTATCAACTGATGAGAGAGCTTTCCTCTGTCTTTATGATCATTGACTTCAAAGATTTTAGTGTAGTGATCGTTGCTAAGTTTTATATTTGTATCTGCAATGCGGGACAATGGTGGTTATTGAAGCACAATAATTAGCTTAATATCAATTTTGCAATATCGGGATATTGGAAACTCTTTCAACTCAAGTTGTACGATTTCTGTACTGTCTCATAACTGATATAATTTTAGATTTTACCCTATATAGGTATCTATCTAGAGGGTAACACTTATGATCACACTATAGAAATAACCGTTGATACGTAGATACCACTCGAGACTTACTTGATCTCTCTTGGCTACAATCCAGATTAATGTATGAACATAGGTAGAAAGCTAAATGAATTCAAATTATTCTATTGATTTAAGCTAGAGTGTGTATTATTTAAAGTCTGATCGAAATATATTTCACTGTGGCGTTTCGCAATGTATACGAATTAGAGTGGTGTACATTAACATAGACTGGTCCCATATGATGAAGCATTTCCAAAGACAGTCTCTTCACACTGAAACGGGTGGCTGTTAACACTGCGTACATAAGGATTTTTATATCGCTACTGATAGCAACTGCTATTTTGTAGTGACTTATTCTCTACGATATATAAATATAGAGAAGAATAATATACATATGTCCCAGACACAAAATATGGTAGCGCAAAGGCTGCTAGGATCACTCGCATGATGAGGCGCAACAAGTAAGAACTAGTGCACAATCGAACTGTGAAAACGAAATCTTTTAATCTCGTATATGAGACCTAAGTGTTACGACTTAACGTGTGAAATATTGTGAAAGCATTGTTGAAGCTTAAGAGAGAGTATATTCAAATGAATACTATAGATTATGGTATCCTTTAGCTCCAAATATGCGTGTATATGAATCTTATATATAGTACTATGATCACATAGAATATAGTGCCAAGAGTTTTAGATATATTTATGCCTTTGCTTACAAAGAGCTGTAATAAGTGTATCTTTATCTTTTTCTTTGTATAATGAGTTCTTAGACAACTTTGTAACACTACACAGATGTCCTCCATAGTTCCATAGTGAACTAGAGATCTGCTTAGTATGTTCTCTACGATTAATATGAACATTAGTGAACATGCGGAACTAGAGCTCTCATTTCAACTAATTTCTTTTTTTTTATATTGATCATTGTAATGCTTTAGGTGTTATTGTGATAAACAGATGTGTCCAAAAGTCTCAGCGTGCTACACGAACATTCTCTCAAACATTCTTACCGGATATTTGCGCGACGAGACTGTATTCCTGATAAATGATGTAAACATTAAGAAATAGTGACCATTAACCTTTGATCTTGAGTGAGGATTGAGAATATTTAAAATGAATAAAAAATATTAAATAGAGGAGAGGCATCATAACTCTTCCTCTCACACTTTCACTCTTCATGATTAGGTTATTTTTACAATGAGTAGATGAGCATGGCATAATAGTCGCAAGAGAATATCAAGGAGATATATTCTTAACTCATATTTATCTTATGATTGTGTTATATTAAGCTGACTCACTCTCACACTCGTCTTGATTTTCATCGAGATTTAATAATACTTTTAAACTAATTGGATAATTATTTCCTCTGTAAGTATATACAATTTTTGTTAATAGTAGATTAATATGAATATTATATGAATTGAGTTAATGGGGAGGAACTGAGAGTAAATTTTGAACGTTATTTATTGATATCTTGACCGTTTTAACTCAACAATATGTAGTCTTCTCTAGAATAACACATTCTTATTGGTCTCAACTACTTTAAACAAGTAATAAAGGACTTACAAAATCGAGGGTAATAGCGCTCATTTTTCAATTCTACATGAGACGAAAAAATCTTTGGCAAAAGCTGAGGCTTTTTCTTTTGAACTGGATAACTCCATCAATTTAGGCCCCCTTAATTTTTTGATTAAATACTATCCAAAATTATTGGAATAAAGTGAGTAAATAAGGAAGTTAATCTCTCATGTAATTGCTGTCCCTCAAGCAAAGCTTAACATCTTTAAAGAGATGTTATATTAAGATAATCTACTAATATCAGTATTTTATATTTTATTTCAGAAGTTATTATTTTAAGATATGTCTATCTTCAAATATTCATTTTATTCCTTAAACTTCGTTAGATCTCGCATTATACGATATTGGGGTCTCTACAAACAATAGTAGATTTTAAAGCATTAAGATTAATTCATTTTATTGATATATATTCAATCAATGATAGATAAATTTTTTACGTTCTATAAAATCTTATTATTCAAGATAGTTCAAGAGCCTTTAAATTTAATTAATATATTATTGTCCACTAATATGAAATTGATTTCTAAGAATCAGAGTAGTTGTGCTCATAATTCACCTTTAACATTATGATTTTTTTAGTAGTCAGTGATAGTTTAATGAGATCATCTTTATATTTTCTAAGATAAAATCTATTGGAACTCTTTAAATATTTATTGAAATTGAAAGGTTTTATTAATAAGCAAAACTTATCTGTTTCTATTGCCTGTAGGTGTACTCTATATGAATCACTTTATTAAGATATAAATATAATAACTTATAATAATAATTAGCTCACTAATAAAGAACTATAGATTTCACTGAATGAGATGCAAGTATTATTTTCTGGAGGGGTGGCATTTTGATCCTTTAATTTTAATTTCACTTAATTATTTGATAACAATGATTATGTACCAAGTTCTGGTTAGTACTTATAATTCATTATCTACATAAACATCATACTTAGTATTCTGTGATTGGAGAGCTCTTGGTCACATTTGGCATCTCGTATTGCTATCTTTGCGCCGCTTTTGCTTAAATGCTCTTCTTATATATAATTAATTTTGTATTCTATTATATTATATTTTCTTTAATATCTTTTAACAAGGATTACTAAACTTTCACTACTATCTATACAGATCTTTAGCTATATAATACTTATTGCATCTTTTATCTTATTATATTATTATTACTGTAGGTCCTACTCTCTATCTTGACGTAAGATAAATATTAACTTGTGCGTTGAGGGATGTAAAAATATTGGACTTGAACTATATTAATAGGCTTAAGATTTTTTTATTAACTTCATATAATCAAGAAGTAGGTCTTGTTATTCATCTTAGAGGTCCAGATACACTTATTATTGTACCCGGAAGAATTTGTCGTAACCCTGACCCTAATAAGTAGACAAATTGTATACCTTTGAAAGAAAGATGACAAAATTAGAAAGTATAATTAAGCCTTAATATACCTACCTAAGTAGTATACCAAGAATTAATTTGTATGTTGAATTGGAAATAGGTCTTATATTTTAGACTAAATAAAAACTATAAATAACAAAATTATACCACTCCAAGTGTATAACACATTAGCTTTGAAATATATGAATATTTTTATGATAGTATAAGAAAAATGAGATATGGCCTATCACCAGGCTTTAATACTGTTTTGAATTGTTGAATATTGTAAAAGTGCTCATACTAATACTTTCACAGATATAAAATAAAAAAATAAAAAAAAAAAGCAACCAACATTATATTATATTATAATTGTTAGGTTGAAAATGACCTAAGGCTAATTTTACAGCTTGATATATTTATTATTTTATAGAAATATACACTATTTGTAAAGTGAAAGGGTTAGGCATGAGATTATAGCTAATTATAGCTTATGTAATCTCTCATAGCTAAATTTGAATATTAAATACTACTTAAAGACTAACTAAAACATTTAAGAGGATCTAAATAACACTCCTAATATCAACAACAATAGAGTCGCATCATCATCCATACGATGTCAATAAGATTCCCATCAGATATGTGGATCTCACCTACCTTCTTATCTCCCACATAGTACCTTGGGTTAGGGGTGCGAAGCATGCACTTATGATCGCGATAAGTTAGTTCAAAGATAATAACTTTTGACGAAGTCGTAAAAGAATAGTCCCTAGCAATTTTGATCTTCTGTTTATCTCGTTAGAGAAACATCTTAAAGCGCATATAGAATAAACTCGAAACTGATAGATGCTATCACGGAGCATCTAGCGACGACGGGGTCCTCTACTTTATATAATTTGCGCTCGTCAATTTTGCCTGTGGGGTTAAGCATACCCGCACGTTTACTGACCGGCAAGCGTGGTGGCACACAAAAAATCACCCGTTCTCCGCTTGAGAACCATATACACGACTTCACATCTAATTGAATCGCTATATGAGTTTACATCCTATATATACATTCCTGCGAGCCTTATCATGTCAACAAAACATCAGTACCTTTGTAATCTTCTCACTCAGACACAAAAAGATCATATCTTATCTATCTTTACATGACTCTACATACTTAGACTGTTTCTACCTATAGAGTCCTCTTACCCCATCAGTTCCGATTGCAAGTATCTAGTTTGGTAACTCACCAAATAGACTTTTTCTTGATATCCTATAGCAAGAGAACGTATCTTATGATCGCATATTTTAAGCACTAATTCTCTACAACATGATGGCGAAACCACCTCACGCTACTTCATTTTATTCTCGCTAGGATGGGTGGTAGCGCGGCGGGGGGGGGGGGCCCCCTTTTTTTTGATCATTTTTTGTTTTAAACCAACATCTTTTAACTCAATATTTATAAAACGATATTTATACTACAATTTATCAATGGTCAATCTTGCTCAAAATCTACACCCTAATTGTCCCTCACTTTATAAAAGAAGTGTGTCATCTGTATATACAATGATTATTAGGTTGAGAGTCTATTAGACCTGCTATATATACGCAAGAATAGAGGGTACATGAGATTCGACTTAAAGCGATATGCACAGATATAGCGGAACAGATAATCTACAATTAATAACTACTCTCATATTTACTACACCTATATTACATTTTGATCTATTAAATAATAATATGTGATTAACCCAATGTCAACAACAAATTAAGTAGTATAATACGCGATATTGTAGAATTATATATTTAGCCTGTGAGTATTACACTAGTTGTTGATGGTTAAGGAACATTTATGATTAAGTTATTATTTTAGTTAGAAAATTGTTATAGTATATAATATTGTAAATCATCACATGTAGTCAATATAGAATTTATAATTTATCGCTTAAATAATAATAGTATAGTATAGTAATAACAAAGAGAAATACTGCTTAGTTTTAATATATACTATATATATATATCCTACAGATATATTAATATCCAATCATACTATAGAAATGTAGTATAGAGGGTGAGATAGCGAGAGTCCGAGATTCTGTGATATATTAAGTCACAAATCTAGCGGTCAGTTCTGTGCACTAGCTGGAGCTGCGAGGAGTCCGAGAGTCGGTAGATTTAGCGAACATGGTTTCTCGGACGGTCCGGCCACGTCAAGGAGATTCACGAGTCGGCGCCTCTCGCGATTACAGATTGTGGCATTTGAAAGGAGAAGGAAGTCGTGGAAGTGCGGTACGCTTGAAGCTATGTGATAAGTCATTATATTTTTCTGAAAAACTCATTAATAATTTATGACAACTGCAGGCTTATATTATATTAGACACGATTTGTAATATACTATATACAAGAGTTTTGTGTTATGCTTTCACGAGAAATTTTCGGGGCCACGCATAAGGGTCCCTCGCGCTCGTCAGTCGTCAAGTGAGACAATAGGCTGGCGCCGTTAATAGCACTGATATTGTTTACAACTATGCTACATTACTTATAGCAACTAATACTAACTATAATCATTACCTTACTTTTAATAATTTTAAAACCATATAATTTATTATTATATATTTTTCATTGTTAAACATAATATACATAACCCAAACGATAACAATAATAAAACTATTATTTTAATTGAAGTTAAGGGTTGACTGTTAGATATATATATATATATCTATATATATAATTATCTAGTATTATAGTTTTAACTAATAATATTATATATAATATATATTATTATATATAATATATGACGGTGATTATACATACTTTATTATTAATTATATAATGTATCCGGGGTTATTATCATAGTAATTTTAACTGGATGATAAAAGTAGTAGCTATATAAGGATACTCTGGTATAGTTAGATTATATATATAGTAAAAAATCTTATCATTTTGAAAATTAATAGGATTCACAATAAAACCCATACGTTTCGGAGATATAGTCTTACTGTCATTTCCATCATCAGGATCTAGTAGAAATTAACAAGTATATAAAAATATATATATATATTTATTTAAACTATATTGTAGACTATGTAACAATATGAACATTTTAATCACATAATTATTACTATGTTTTGTAAAAAAATACGCATATTCTTTTTCATAGTTATAATATTAATTACGTGATACAAAGAAGAAAGCGCTTGCTCTTCATAGTTATACATATATGTATCAACTACATGTATATTCTCTTATCACTTAATAAAGCGGAGTATCCCGGAAACTATCACAATCTTTCAGAATATAGGACTTTGTCCAGAGACGTTTTATCATATATATATATTATTACTATACTACTAATTCTTGGAGATAGGTCTACTTTTTCAAAAATAAAAGTACAGTGTAATACTGACTATATATATATAAGATTATACAGAGATAATATTATTAAGTCTTCTCAAAATCCGGAGTAATATGGACGTCTGATTATATTAATATATTATCGAATGTAGTCGGTTGGTCTTTACTTATGAGCGCCTGAGGTAAGGAGACCTATATCGTTATACTACAAATGTTAGAGGTATGTACGTATAAATATGTGTGAACTCAACACATCTATAGTATATATGAAGCGCTCGTTTTCGTAATTCTTGATTAGGGTACCGCCTATATATTAGTATAAATACAGTACCTATGTACTTATTTATAACTTCTATACATTTGTCACTCTGTTTTACATCTGATAGTAATATATTCTTATTTCTGATTACGCTGATGCAGATAAATAGAGGACAACTGATAGTTATATTTTATCGCGCTCTTAGCCTAATTATCAAATTCTCACTTATGGGAATCTGCAATCGAGAGTTTAAGGTGTCTATTGCCTATCCGGTGATCTAGATATTATGTTATAACTCATAACTAGTATAGTATATCTATATATCGCGTAGTATGATTCAATTACTCCATATGCGGATTTGTACTAAATCGTCATATAGGTTAGAATGTGCGCAGGCTCACTATTCTTGACCGTTATTATCATCATATATTCGTACTATACTAATATATACCTATCGCTAGCTCAACTATAATTTATATAATATATATATAAGACATATTGTTTTTTTTATCTAAGTATAGGCGATATAATTATAAATGGACTTTTTATATATTAATAAGGCTTAATATATAAGTATTCTTTTACTTTGGTACTATTATCCGATGCCTATTGAAAATGTTTAAATATGTATTTAGTATTTAGTAATTAATCAATATGATTACTGTTGCTCTACTCAAGTTAATATCTTCGCGTAGTAGTTACTAAGTACTTATTCATAAGGTATGATTTAGAATACCTATTATACAGAAGCATAGTTAAGTAGTTATAAGACTGAATTACCTCTTTTTTCCCTTTTCGTTGTGCCTTAGCGTTATACACTTATCTGGATATCGAGCTTATTTAACAGTCTTCGCTAAAAAGTGGAAATAAGAATATATATACAGGATAAGGTGTTTATAGATCGTAATAAGAGATAGATTATAATTTCCGTACAGAATTATATACAATATCAATGAGTAGCCTTAATATTTCTATATATATTATACTATATAGTATATATATACTACTTACTATATATATATATCATAAATAATATATATAAATGAAAATATATAGAACTATTATTATTTATTCTTTATTTATTTATATTCCTACCATATAAAACACGTCCATAATAGAAAGGAGTGTCAGCAGCAATTATAAAACAATAGGTGGTCAATACTACTTAGATTGTATATTTATTATAAATCGAAGTCTGATGAGATGTATCAATGGCTGGTTGTCCGTTATAATTGTTATTGGTTTACCAAAGATAGTATTTTTTTACTTTTTATACTTACATAATTGAACATACTATATCAATGGCCAGTATTAGGTACTAATTATACAACTCTTCGGATTAGCACATACAGTTAAATTTTGTCCAAACTTAAACTATATATGGTATCTATATATATATAACATTTGTTCTTGCAAATATATATACCCCCAAGTATCATATATATATATCTAGATTTATTTTTTTATTATGTGATAGGTGAAATTACCGAAAGATGAAGTTTTGTAGAGGATTGGTAAGAATATAGAGATTTTTAGTACGGATTAGTGAGTATATAAGGTATTTAAGGTTTTTGTACAAGAATAAAACGTAGCTATAAAGTAAGCTTATGGTTGTGAGTGTGAGAGACATTATCTTCGTTAGTGAGCATGACTGAAATGTCTTATAGTTATTAAATAAATATATATTTAGGAATATATTAATGTTTTGGTAATGAAAAAGGCTACTAATTGATGAATATAATGTGTATATAGTACATAGGTATATATTGGAAGTTGAAATTATATACTAGTAGCAGAAGGTGGTCATGTTAGCAATTAAATCCCTTGGTGGATGTAAAGGAACTAAGTCTTTAGTAATGTATATGTGCGCTGAATGTTTACTCTGACATATGGGGTGTAATGGTTAGTTGGAGCTTATGTTATTATATTATAGCATAGGATAAAGTGAGTAACTGTGGTCAGGAATAGTAAATGATCTAATAGATCTAAAGTATATAATTAGTTTGTATTCATAGTGGACATAATCTTTAAGGGGAGTTGTTAGGTTATTATAGGAAGATTGATATAATATATATAAGTGTGTAGTAAATGTACTAGATAAAGATAGTACCTGTGTAGGTGTTAGTAATATAAAGGTGAGGTGAACATAAGAGTAATAATATTGTAAAGTAATACGTGGAGATGGTTATACAGGTATTTAATATGTTAGGAATCAAGGATGGTAATAGATAGTCGGTTTAGGGTTATGAAATAACGGAATGATATATAACTAGTGCTAGGTATATTATTATAGATTGTATTATTTATGTATAGAAATCGACTAACTAGGTGGTAATAGAATCCTCTCAGTAAGATAAATTAATGATTAGGTAATTTCAGTTATAAGTTCTAGTATTAAGCGGTAAATGTCTAGAGGAGAGTAAAATAGTGAGTTTGGTATCATAAGAGGCGAAATAGAGATAGGTGTACTATAAGGAGTGGAATGAATACGGTTTTTTTGTGTAAAGGGTATGTTTGTAGCGCACCTGGGCCAATGATATGAACCCAACATTGAAATAGAATTAGACATATATGTGAGATAACGGTTACTACCTGATATCGTATCAGGTCCACACGTGAGTAAGCTCTAGGAAGTAGTTCGTAGTATGTATTATATACTTAGATATGCGACAGTTATTTATTTCACTAAGATAAGTGTATTATATATTAAAGGGGGTGGATAAGGACTAGGGACTTTCTTATATTCGACTTGTTACTTACAATATCTACCTGTATACTTTTATAAACATTTTTCTGATTTATTCCGGTAGGGCATAATGTTATAGTACAACTTACTACCAGTCTTGTCACTAGGAAGTAATGACAGGGGTACGATTAGGATAAATATATATATATTATATTATAATATATATATATTATTAATATTAAATATTATATACTATATATATATATTATTAATATATATATATTATATTATATATATATTATATATATATTATTAATATATAATATTAAGATATATATATATTATATTAATACTATAATATGTTATTATAAATATATATATATATATATATATATAATAATTACATAGTTTATTTATAAGGTGGTAAATTCTTGGTCTGCTGAATTAACATACATGTACTTATATTTTCTTACAATTGTGTCTTAGGAGTGTAGTTAGCAAATGTACTTATATGGAACTTATTAATAACTTTAGAACATATATTTACTAATTAGATGCACTTGTCTTGAACAAAAATGTTACTACTAAACTACTACACCTGAGTAATATTAATATTATTAGAGATATATAAGTAATAATAGGGACTGTTTAATTGTGTAGTGTAGGTCATCATTACTAAAGCTAATGTCATAAAGTGTGTGTGTGTTGCACATATCACCAAAATCCAAAATTGCATCTGACTCCACTAGATCTATTGCATACAAATATAATATTCGCTAGTGAAGCTCTTATTCAATTAAAGAACTCAAGTTATACTTGGCGTAGAATGTAGATATAGTCTGTGCACTTCCCTGCTCTCACTCGCCTTACTTACTTAGTAGGATTAGAATATTGCCAACCAGCATACCTCTCTATAAATGCGCTCATATGAGACGTGATAGTGGGAGATTCGGCAAATCAGCGGAATGCGGAAACCTAACGCGCGGAAAACTATTGGCTCGGTAGTGTGATGTGCCCTATTAGAGTGGTGACGTTTGCTGATGAAAGGCGCGAGAATACGGATACGGATATGTCACAAATATTATTATAGGATAAGGGGAATGTTGTTCGAGTCGGCACTGAGGATAGCGGAATGCTGATGCGTGAATCATGTGTGTGTGCGGAATGTATCACCATAACGTAATTGTCTCTATATAAGTTAACATTATTTAAATATGATTATATTATTATGATGTACTATTATTTTCACGCCTATATTACATCTACTAATTAATTTCAGTTGTCAAATGGTCTAATAATATCTAATTATATTATACTCACTATACGTAATTTAATTAAATACTCAGTATATAAAGTTGAACCGTTATATTTATGAATTCCAAGCAAAGATTTTATTAATTATGATTGCATGCTCATCTTTAATTATATAATTAGAATATAGGCGCTCGAGTATCTTGACTATATATATATATATATATAATTATATATATTAATTATATATTATATATATATATATAATTAATTAATATATATATAATATTAATATATATTATATACTATATATATTATATAATAATATATCTAATACTATATTATTATATTAATTAATATATATATAATATATATAGGTAGATAGCTAATAATATATATAATATATTATAGTATATATATTAATAATATATATATATATTATATTAATATATAAATATATATATATATCTATAATATCTATATATAATATATATATATACTTATATAAGTATATTACTATATTTATATATATTATATAATATATATATATTTTATAATATCTTATATATATTTTATACTATATATATTATATATTAATATATAGTATCTAAGTTAATATTTTCATAAAAAGGTTCACTATATATATATATAGTAATATATAGTTATTATATATATATATATATTATATATAATTAATTATATATATATATCATTATATATTTAATTATATATATATATAGGCACCTTATATTATTATATTATATATTATATTATATATAAATATATTTTATTATTAATATATTATATTAATATATTATATATATATATATATATATATATTATATATTATAATATATATATTATAATATATATATATATACTACTGGGCGTAGTGATTGGGGGGGGCATTAGATGTTAGTATATGTTTGTAGTTCCGGAAATATAAAAAATAAAATGAACCTATATATCGTTTTCCAGACGACGTTTTTTATAGGTTATATATATATTTAAGTGAGAAAATATCATGAAAATGAATATTTGAGTCTTCTTACCTGCATTTCAGTAGTATTATATTAGATTATACTCAATACTGTATTTATATAAACATATAATTTATTATTATTTTTTATATCTAAGTGAATATAAAATGTTCCATGTTTTACAAACTTCTATAGTAAGTTCAACCTTACAGACTGTTGTGCTATTATATATATTATATTATACCAGCTTAGCTTTTCTATCTTGACAGTATTCTCTACGCTATAATATAAACTCTTTCATACTATTTAAGTATTTATGATTACATATATAATATATTAATATATATATATTATATATATTAATATATAAATTATTATATTATATTATATATATATAATATATATAATATATATTAATATATATATATATATTATTATAAAATATAATATGAATATATATTATATATATTAATTAATTTAATAATATATATATAATTTATATATATTTAAAATAATTTTTTTATATAATTAATATATATAATAAATATATTTTTTAATACATTTTTAATAAAATTATTTTTAAAAATAGTCATATATAATAATTAATATATATATATAATATTACATTATATATTATTATATTAGCTAATTTTTTATTCAAAGGTTTATTATAATGACTTATCCTATTTTTTATACAGAATTAATATAATAATTCATTCTAGAATCAGACAATTAATCTTTATTATCATACTTAATATAAATAAGTAAATCAAAGAGATATGTATGAGAATTATTAATATTAGGCATAAGAATGTAGCTTCACCAATGAAAGTATTTAGCTTTTTTATATAAATTATTTCAAAATATTAAGGAAGAACACATACAATATTGGTTATATATATTTAAAAATTATATAAATCATAATTTGAAGGATAATTTATAGATAAGTTAGTAGATATAAGTGAAATTTAGTTATATATGTTTTCTATATTGACTTAACTTATACTTGAGCTTACAGTGTTATTACATAGAGACTAAATATAATATATATTAGATTTATATATAATATAGTTCAAACTTAATTATTGAAATGACAATATAATGAATATAGTAATAGTAATAAGAGTTTGAGAGTCTAGAACTCTGATCAAAGAGCTCTCCGAACATATTAGCAGTAAAGTAAAATTTAAATGAAAAGAAATATAAGCTGGCTTCATTGAGTCAAAATGTTTGTTCACACAATGTCTTTATTTTAGTAAGCAATAGAAGCATCTGTCGAGAAAGATGATTGCATATTAAGATAAAATGCGATGAATAACAAAGCGTCATAAATTTACTGCTCATTGAAACTAATAGAAAGTTGTCGCTAAGGAAAGACTGTTTATCTGTCCGTGTGTTTTGTTGAGCAAGATAATATTTTATTTATGGCATCAAGAAGTTCGAAAGTAATTATGAAACAACATAAAAAACACTTATAATTATATATATATAATTTTTAATAACTATTTTATTGATAAATCATATAAAATTTGAATTTATATCTCAGATTATAAAACAATAAATATATAAAACTTTATTAGAGCTCAATTTCGCTCTTACTAAAATTTTTAATTACAAGTCTTTTAAAAATTGAACAATTTATATTAATATTTAATCTATATCTTTTATCTAAAGAAAAAAAAATCTTTGCTTAACAAAGTGATTGTTTTCCAATGTTATGACAAATATTAAACTTTGGTAAATTTCAACCCGGAATTAGTAAGATGGTATCCGATATATGGATAGCGATAGATAGTTAGATTCATATTAGTATGATAGGCTATACTATGTCGGTCGGGCCATATTAGTTGTTTACTTATTTTAGGTTTACGTTTAAGGTTATAAAATTAATACAAGTAGTAATAATATGTAAGAATAATAGCACAAAATATGTAAAGATAGGATATCATTGGGTATATATATCGACCAATATTATAATGGAATGCAAACAGCTGGGGAAAACCAAGTTTTGAAGACTTTGTGAGTGTAAAAAAGTTAAGTTATTTTATACTTTTAAAAGGATCCTTCGATTTATCTTATAACGATTCTTAAGGCCCTTGCTCATTAAAATTTATCCTGCCATAATGTTAACTAACTCACAGAAAATAAGTCGGTACGAATAT
Source organism: Trachelipus rathkii (assembly GCA_015478945.1). Taxonomy (NCBI): domain Eukaryota; kingdom Metazoa; phylum Arthropoda; class Malacostraca; order Isopoda; family Trachelipodidae; genus Trachelipus; species Trachelipus rathkii. The sequence goes on from JABUQX010017618.1 coordinate 23,371, forward strand.
TCATTTGGTAGCATTCATTTTGGTAGCACTGATGGTGTAGTAGGCTACTTGTCGTGTCTAATGTAGCCATATTAGTTATTTAACTATTTGTATTAATTTAGTCTGAGTTGTTGTCTCATTATAAATCTCGACTTCTATGTAATTCTACTCTCAAGAATTGGTGAGATACGTGTTGCGATCTGTCTGAGAGCAGATATAGAGAACAGAAAGCCGTAGGAGAATGCTAGATCTTATATTTAATCGTAAAGTAAAAAGACCAGCTTAAACAACCACAGCGCTCAAGTAACATGGTATTAGATGAAGAACTGTCTCACTTTCGCGAACTATTTCTCACCGCTTCGGGTGTAGTAGATATGGAACAGGCAGTATGGCGGTTGAACACGTCAGATATGCATAAGACCTGTTGCAAGATGTAATATTGATTTATCGATCGATTATTATACAATGTCGGCTCTTTATGGAGTGGCAAGCAACTCCAATATCCGATTTTCCCTCACAATCCTCTCAACAGAACTAATATCTCACTGTTTCCTTTTGTCACATTAAGGATCGTATAGTTGTAAGGTTTGTTTTACCTTGAAAAGTAAAAGATTTTCATTTTGAAAGAAAGCAAATAAAGATATATAACTTTGTGTGCAAGACTTTAATTCGACATTTCATACTATTTATTCTTCGGTTCCCAGCCGGTCCGTATTTACCTCACTCACAATCACTAATACTCGCTCACTATAACTCATTAGAACGCTTATTAACTAATACCGAGTACTTACATTCATCCTTTATCCATATATGAGACCATATAACTAATTCATACATAACTTATATCTATTTATTTACTCTCAATTTTATTACAATTTATACTTATACACATATATATGAGTAAAAGTCTTAGGAAATGTGTCGTACTATTGAAAATGATAGCGGTGAATCATTTGGAAATAGTGCGAATTCATTGTCGTGGGAACAAACACAATCCAAATTATCTTAATATCATGAATATCATCAAGTTCATACATATTAGAAATCCGCATTATCTTTATCATTACCTTATATTTTCCGTCTCTCAACACTTAAGCGCTCTCGAATATACTCTCATTTTGGACTACTAGAGTCAATTTTATTCTCAACATTTTACAATCTGCGCCTCATCACGTACCACCTCATCATGAATACTCGCATGGAAACGTCAATGAATTTATTTGACTTGATTTGGTAATCTATCACCACGAAAACTAGTTTAGTCTTCACTGAACATAATGATATTATTATTAGAATAATTACTACTATGAGCGCATAGTTACAAACATAAACCCTCATTGTTATTATGATCACTAAGTGAGAAGAAACATCTCTCGAAGATATACGTCTCAATGTATAATACACAATGTCAGTATCAATTGCTACAAGATAAAGAACCAGCTCATCCTTTCTAAGCAATATTCTGTCACAACTATATACGTACTCACTCTGCAATCGTCCAGATATTAATTTCGCTTCCTATATTAACATATATCAACCTAAATATTTAAACTTGTGTATGCACGTTGCGTGCTCTCTAGCGCATTTGCTCTTGAGCCTACATAATCGCTAAATAAACTATATCACACTCGGGTAGGATGTTTGTCTCTTTTCTATATCTAACCATAACCTTACTCTGCTTAATATCGACGGGTGTTCTCTTTACACATAAGATACTGCGCTTTTTTACTCTACAATCTCTAGAGTCACATAACAATCTTCTATCGAATGTCTCCTGTGCTCTACTCTTTCATTTTGGTTCGCGGAGAACTATGCGCTAGCAAATTATTTCAAGTACTGCGCAATATTAGATCAAATGGTAATAGAAGAAGTAACTCTCTACCTTCATCTCTCTCTCTTTCTCCCCATCTTTCGCGAGATTAACTTATCTTTGATTGCTCGCGAGGAGGTCGCATTGCGCTTGATAACGTCTCGATGCATATTCCACACATTGAGATACAATAAGAGGCGAAGCTTATAATGACACTAGTCAAATTGTAACTTCTCCGCTGTTTATCTTCTTAATTATCCATCTCATAATTATTGATATTAACATTTATTTCTTACTATTCTCAATGCGTTGTTATATCGTATACTCTTTTGACTCATTCCAGCTTTAACAGCATCTCTTAACTCGACAAATAAAATATTATAATAACCTATCCATGTGCACGAATATAATTCAAGCTTCCCTCAATAACTCTATCAATGCTAATACGCCGGCTGTTTATGGCTAAAAATCATACTCTATAAAAACGCTAAAAGATTATTATTTTCAGGAAAATTTTTTATTACTATCTCATTCTCACCCTCATTTTTCAATATTTATGTTCAATGTTAAAGGATATTATGATCCACACCATTCCTACCTACTTATACTAATATACGGCACCTTATATCACTTTATACACCAATCTAGATCCTTCAGTAGTATATTACACTCGAGCGCAAGTAACTCCTTTTATTAGAACAAAATATAACCAGGCAATATATATCACTTCCTTACATACACTATGCAATAACTTAATTTCCTATAATTTCTTTAACAAGTTTTCTATCTATATCTCCCTTATTAACGCCATTTAATTATAAGGGCTATTACTGCTCTCCTCCAATCCTTGGAACTGGTACCTCTATAAACCGTTCTTTATTAACACAATTTCCAAACCAATTCAATTCACTAATCCTGGATCGTTTCTTGATCAATTTCACCAGTAATTTCATCTTTACCTGCAGATTACCATTCTTCAACTTTTTTCACTCTACCCATTACCTCCCTGCTAATTACTAATTACATCATCTCTAAAATACCTATTCCTTCTTGCGACCATCAAACCCACACACATTAACTATCACCCTCTTCATTACTGTAATATTGTGCAGATTTTTCAAAGTGTTCTTTCCACACCCTCTCACACCACAATTCATCAGTTGCAAAGCAACGCATCTTCTATTCATTATTCTAGAGCAGATTCCTTTTCTCAATTCTTAACCTTGTTTCGCGCTTCCTTCCGAGGAGCTATTCTATTCTTGTAAGTTCACATTGTCTAATCCTCTTCGCCAACTCGTTTTCATTTACCTTCTTGGTTTTTCTCCTACGTAATACACCTTTTACGTAATTTTTTTTTCCGTCCTTATATAATTCACAAGCATCTTTCTTTTTGGAGTCTTCACATATTTGCTTTTAGTACAGTTTCAACCTACGCTGTCCTTTTTTTACCTTTTAACTCGCTTTCATATCACCTCCTTCATTCCACCATTCACTGGTAACATTCTTATTATCTACTTTAGCACATCCACATACTTCCCTTTGCACCCTTACATTGTTCCTTTCATTTGCCCCAGATTTGTTTCAGTATCCACTTGTTCACATTTTAAACCGTTTTACTAGCGAGCGCTCCTATATACATACTTATTTTATTGTCTTGCTCACTTAACTCTCACTCTTATTTTACCTACTTCCTTTTCGTATTCACCTTCCTTTCCATCCAAGCCCTCCCACTAACTAATTTTACATAGAACAAATCATATGATCCGTTATCCATTTCCTTAACCCCTGACTGATTTAAACCATGCAACCATACTTTTTCAACATCTCTTCTTTCACCAACCCTGAAATCAATCATAACTTTCACTTCGATATCAATCTCTACTACACCAACTCTAGTATATCTATGTAATAGCCTTGTGTTTAAAGAAGTATTTACTTACACACATACCTCTCTCTTCATACGAGAAATCAATCACTTCCTACCATTCTCAATTTCTCCCGCCACCCCCAAAACGCACCTGTATATCCATCCCTTTGTTTTGATCACTATTCCAACCATTCAGGTGCCCCAACACTAATCAATCTGAGTCTACTCACCAATCCAGAACATAATTCAGATTATTCCAAAAAATCTGTACTCCTCTTCACGTTTTTCCCTCAGAATGGACCATACGTTGACAACCAACACAATACCTCTGAACCTTTTCAAACTTAAATTTATCATTAGAATTCTAGCACACAATCAAAGTCTAACATAGCTTCGTACCAAGTCACTCATCAAAATTGCAAACTCCTTCTCTTCATTTTAATTCATTCTATATTATATTATATATATTATATATATATATATTTATATATATATATGTATATTATATATAGTAATATATATATATTTTAGTATATATTATCGTATTTATTTATTAGTATATAATATATGGGTCAGAGGTGGTCTAAGCTGACATCATGTAACTTGAAAACGGCAGCACCTACAAAAACAATATATATTTGGAATCAGCGGGAAAATTTTTAAGGAGGGGTTTTTTCTTTATTTTATTCTTTTTTATTTTTTTGCATTTATTCGTCGGAAATATTAAAAAAAATTATTTTCCCCATTTTGAGGGGGCTCGAGCCGACTGGGACAGAGGGGAGGCTGGACGAGTCCCCCCGTCCGTCCACGGAGGCCGGAGACCCGAACTCCTGCATTTTGTGGTTTTACCCTATGGTATTCCTTTAGTTAAGTAATACCAAAGTGTAAAAAAGGGAAGTAAAATTATTCTTTTTAAATTGCATGCATTTCTAAAATGCAAATCTCTCGCAAAAATTTTGCCAGGTCTCACATGTTTGTTGACTTAAATTAGGAATGCTCTTTATTTGAGTTAAAGTACATTCATTAACAAAGTAAATAAAAAAAAAAGTACATTTTGTAATGACAGTTTTGCCTTATGTAGGCCAAAAATTCGCAGGCGAAACCGTGTAGAATTTATTGCAAATTTCTTGACGAACTCACTTGAAGAAAGAAATTTTTTTCTTTATCTTGAATATTCTACATTTATTCTTAGATATTTCACAATTTTTCTCATAATAAAATATCATTGTCTGAAACTATTTCTGTTATGGTACCTACATTCATAATTATGCTTTACAAACTTTAGGTACGTAGTCAAATTTAAAAGGAAATAATTGCATAGCCATGTAATTTTTTGTTAGCTTAGTGTGAAGGAAAAAATTATTATTATCATTCTCTTTTTTACTTTTTTTTCATTAAATTTTGATTTTTTTTTTTTTCGGTTTCCAATGATTCGTATATTTTCCAATGATTAGTATCATTTTCGTAGTGCGACACACGTTATATATATATACTACCATATAGTATATATATATATATTATATATATATATATATATATCTATATATATATATATATATATATTTATATCTATTATATATATATATTATATATATAATATATATATTTAATATATATATATATATATATATATTATATAATAGGCCAAACTAAGAAGTTACCCGCAGATCATATCTCGAAAACTACGATAGGGTTACAAGCAACTTGATTAACATATATGCGACAGCCGTATGAACTTTGTATGGAATGATTTTTTTTTTTTTAATCTCAAATATGATAAACAGGAAAATAATAACTATATGCGTAAATCAGCGTCATAAAACTCGTATAAAACAAAGGAAAACAAATTTTTTATACTAATAAATATTTGGAATCAGCCGTATGAAATATTTTTTTAGGGGGCTGTCGAGCCGACGGTGGGACAGAGGGGGGACGAAGTCCCCCCGTCGTCCCAGTGAGGCGAGAGCCCGCGACTCTTGCATCGTTGCGTTTACCCTGGGGTATCTTTTTAGTTAAAAAAAAAATATCCTTTTTTTTTTTACACAAATTTTCCTACGCTGATTCCTAAATATGTTTAAATTATTTTTCTTGTACCTATGTAGTTTTGGAGATAAAAAAGAAAAAAAAAAAAAAAAAAAAAAACATTTCATTTTCCATACAAATTTTATAACGCTTGATTCTCAATATATGTTATGCAGTTTTTCTAGTAACGTATTTTTAGTTTTCGAGATATGATGCGGGTAACTTCTTTAGTTTCACCATAATAGATATATCATATATTATATATATTTATATTATATATATATATATAATATATATATATAATATATATTTGCTATATATGTATATATATATAATATCTATATAATATATATATATATAATATATATATATTTATTATATATATATATATATAGTATATATATGGTATTGAGTCATAGGGTTAGGGCACAAAACGTGAAAGTTAAGTAATAGAACTAAATATTTTGAGAAATTTAATTTTTTTACCTTTTTTTGTAAATAAAACACGAAAAAAAGCAGAATTAAATATTTCTAAAAAATGAAAGCATTCACTGATTTATATATATTATATATGATGTATATATATGTATATATATATATTATATATATAGTATAATTATATAATATATATATATATATATATATTATATTATATATAATCTAGTATCTTATTATCTTATATATATTTTTAGTATAGTATAAAAGTATTATATATCTATATATATATTTATATATATATATTATATATATATTACTCTATATATATATATAGTATGTAAACTATAGTATAATTATATATAGATTATAATATTTTATATATATATATATATTTATATTATATATAGTTATTATATATATATAGTTATATATAGTATATTATATATATGGTGATTATTGGTTTAAAACCACCAATACTCTCGATCCATGATTTATAAAAATACAGGATAGCTTACAGGGGGAAAGAGAAATCATTGTTTGGAATCGCTGGCAAAAATTTTATTGCCGGGAAGGAGCTGTAAAAAGAAAAAAAAAAAAAAAAAAGAAAAAAGAAAAGAAAAAAAAAAACGTGAAAACTACAATAGTTTCAGCGAAAAGGAATGACATTTTTTGGAATCCTTGTAAAATTCTAGTTAGGAAAATGTAAAGAAAATAAATTAAAAAATAAATATATTTTACATAAATATTTGGTACTATTTTTTTTTAGGAGCTAGGGGACATAATATATATAGTCTATATTTTTTGTAAGGTATTACACGGCATGGTGTAGGGGTCGAGCCGACGGGGAAAACAGGGGGGGACGGTGTTGTCCATACCCGTTAGGGTGAGGGGCGGGAGGGAACCCCGCGACATCCTCAAATAGCCAAAGAGCGGGGGTCCGGAGACCCTCCCGTAGGGGGGAATTAGTCCTACCGTAGTTCCCGGAAGGCCGAGAGACCCCGATCCTGCCATGGTGCGGTATACCCTTGGTATTCTTTCGTAAAAAAAAAAAGCAAATTTTAGTAGAAGTATTGGTATGTAAAAAAAAAATTTATAGAAAGTAATGGTATCAATGTAAAAAAAAAAAAAAAAAAAAAGGTCTAAAAAGTGCTCTCGTAATCATATTACTATATATTATTACCATAATTGTTTTTATTTTTTTCATTTTCTTTAGGTATTTTCAAATCTAAAATTTTACAGGATTCCAAAAATGTATTCCTTTTCGCTGTAGCTATTGTAGTTTTTTGAGGATATATTTTTTTAATTAATTTTTTTTAATTTTTATATATATATTATTATAATACTTATATATATATAATATTATATATATTATATATATATATATATATTATATTGTTATGATTATATATTTTATAGTTATAATTATAAGTATTAGTATTAGTTTATATCATATATATAATATATATATTATATATATTGCGGTAGATAACATTCCAAAAATGTATTAATTTTCCCTGTCGTATTGTACGTTTTTGGATATGAGTTTGGCTTTAAATCATTTTCACCAAATTAGCTTTAGCAAACTTTAGTTTATATATAGTCAAATTTAAAAGGAATAAATTAACCAAAGTAGGATTTTGTTTCGCTTAGTGGAAGTGAAAAAAAAATATATATCTGAATTCTTTTACTTTTTTTTCATTTTAATTTTTAAAAAAATTTTTGGCCTAAATAATTTCAAAATTTTTCCATGGATTAGTATCGTCTTTCGTAGTGCGACACCCGTTCATGATCATTTACTCTATTATATACTTATATATATATATTAAAAATATATATAATTATATATATTATATATTATATATATACTATATATATATTTACTATATATATATATATATATATATATATATATATAGTATATATGATATATTATATAATTTATATAGTATAGTTTATATTATTATATAATAATATTATATATATATATATATATATATATATATATAGTATATATATTTATATTATATAGTCTATATATATATATATATATATATATATATTATATATATAGTATATATATGATATATTCTATATATATTATATATATTATATATATATATTATTTATTATATAATTATATATATTATATATACTATATATATATATTTATATATATATATATATATAGTTATATTAGTATATATTTATTATATATATTAAGTATAAATTAAAATAATTGAAATTAGGTTTCAGTAAATAAATTATATTTTTTTTTAATATTAGAGTTTTTTTTAAATAAGATCGATTAAGCATTGAAGCAGCATGAAATAAATTATATTTTTTGTGTTTGTGTTTATAAATGTTTTCTTTCGTAGACAAAATTTGTTGTTTGGAATTTTATTATTAATTTTATGCAGAGGGAGTTAAATTATATTGAGAACTTAAGATTAAACTCTTGATTAAAAAGTGTTTTGAAGCTGAAAGATCAGTCTTTAATGTCTATATATTGGATAATGTTTCGAAAACTAAGTGACATATAATTATGGTCAGAGCGTTGCATTTAAAGAAAATAAAGTAAATGTAAATAGTTTTATTCATTCTAATAATTTTTTTTTAATAAAATTATACGAAATTTTAAGATACAAATACTATATTATTATATATATTTATATATTATATTATATTAATATATATATATAATATATATTTATATTATATTATATATATATATATATATACTTAATATATAAATATATATTATAAAATCTTTAAACACCTATAGAATAAATGTCAAAAAAGGTAAAAAGCAAAACGTTCTTGAAAGAAAATGGAACTGAAGGGTATTCTTCATCTGTTGGGTTTGATTAGATTTCGCTTCTAAATAAGTTATGGTGGAAATCGAAATGTTTTCCGGGAACATATTTTAAATATTTTTGGGAACTGTTCATTTTTGTTCTAAGTAGAACGTTAACATAACTCCATTAGGTGTTCCTTTTATTTTTTATTCTAATTATGTTATCGTATTCAAACTATTTTCCTCTTTGAATTGCACATTTCATTTACAATCGGTTAAAAGGTTTTGGATCATATCGAATGTATTTTGTTTTAATAAAAATCAGTAGCTTAGATATGAAAATTTGTCTCCTAGATTTTTTTTAATTACTTTATTGTTTTAACTCTTTTGGACAATATGGCTCAAAACATTATCGGCAGAAATATTTACATGTATATATTTCTTAAAAGAGCCAAAATATGAGATATTTGTTTTTTTCTCGTATTATTGTTTATATATTCGTTTTTTTCTCGTATTATTGTTTTTTATACGATGACCCTCTTCTCCAAGCCCCTTGAGAGCTGATTATCAGTCTCTTTATAATAATGTTTTAGTAGTTCTCAACAGCTTGGATATATACAAAACAGGATGTATACAAAATTTTTAATTTTTTTTGTCTATAACATCGTATATCAATAATATATTATATATATATATTATATAAATTATATATATATATCATAATATTATATTAAATATATAAATATAATATACCTAAAATATTATATAGAATAAGATATATATATATAAATCATATTATAATATAATATAACCTATAATAGTAATATATTGACCAAAAATTAAATGAATATTATTTCTATTTGCCATATTATTTTTTACATATCTAAAAACTGGCCTACAACTTTAGATATGTACATTGTTAAATTTAAAAATTTAAGGATTAAAAACGAACAAACCTTAGGATTTGTAGTCCTCCAATTTTGCGGAATTCGGAATTGCGCGACTTCAAATTTCGGAATGATTTAGGCATTCCGCTAACTGCAATTCCGCAATTTTTTTTAGGTAGTCCGCAATTGGGGAATTGGGGACTTAAATTGCGGAACGCCCCCTCTATAATACTTATATATAATAATAATTATAATACTTATATATAATATATATTATATATATAAATATAATAATTTATATAATATATTATAATAAATATTTATATATATATATATATAACCGTATATATATATATATATATATTATATACTATATATATATATAATATATATTAATATATATATATATATTAAATATAATATATATATAATATATATAATAATATATAATATTTATAATATATTATATATTTATATAATATATTAATATAAATAATATATATAATATAGTATAAATATAATTATAAAATAATAATTATAATATAATTAAATATATATATATATATTATATAATATATAATTATATAATATATATAATATATATCATATATATATACTGTAATTATATTATATATATAAATATATATATATAATATATAAATTATATATATATAATACTATATATTAATATAAATATAGATATATATTAATATATATTAATATATTTAATATATATATATGTTATATATATATATAATTTATATAATAAAATTAATAATTATAATTATATAATATATATATATATATATATATATATTATATATAATTATATAAAATATAATAATAAATTATATATAATATATATAATATAGATATTATATATATTAATAATAATTAATAAATAAATATATATATATATAATTATATAATATATAATTTAAATATAAATAGATAAATTAACAATAAATTATATATAAATTTATATATATAAAATAATATATAGATATATTATTATATATTATTAAATTTTATTTTTATATTATAATTATATATAATATATATATAATTATTATATATATATATATATATATATATATATATATAATAGTCATAAATCTCTAGTAATTTAAGCATTTTGTAAGTGTCTCGATAAGCTTCAATGAGGTTAATTTCTTAAAAATGAAAAGTAATAGATCATGTTTAAATTTATGTTTTATAGTTGTGTAGATCTGACCTACTATAAAACACTTGTAACTCTAGGAGTAGATTTTCCTTTTAAATCATTGGATATGCCCTAATAGTTGCAAATACCTCTTGTAGAGGAGTGTTTTAGCGTAGCTATCAAAATTTGCTTTGTTGAGCAGTTTAACAGCTTAAAATTTCCTTGTGAAAGAATAGCGCTCAACAATATCAATACATAAATAATCACACACTTCCTTTACCTCCCTCGAAAGTGTTTCAGAGGAATTTTCACAATACATTGATTCTCTGTTTTTTGAAATCATATCTTTATATTTTCCAATATCTTCACTTATTTTAACTGCGTTAACTTCTCGTGGCTGCATCTGATTGTAAAGTGTTTCTACATGCGGTATCAGCTGTTGAAAGAATTCTAGCCAGAATATAAAATTTTTGCTCTTCAATATATGCAAAATTCCTGACGCTTCTGATATTGTTGTATGAGAATTTACAGTAGACTGAATTTCTTCTATACATTACTTAATATAATAATGTTTATATTACTATAAACAGTATTTACCGTTCGTATGTTGAGTTCCATCTTGTTTACGAGGGGCGATGTTTACGCGTCGAGTGCTTATTTAGAAATGAGAGACGCTGAGGGGATTTCGAGAAAAAAGTTGGTATTGCAGAAAGGTTGGAGAAAAAAATTCTTGAAGATCGAGTGGTGCTTGCTGCATTTCCCATTATCAAATTTAACTGGTGGGCGTAGCAATGAATAAAATGTGCGTGAGGTTAAATATTTTGCATTTTAGCCTGAACTCCTCATTTTTTGCCTTTCATCACATTTGCACCATCAAACATTTGAGCGATAAGCTTTTGAATATTTCCTTCAAGGATTATTTCTAACTGATCTAAAATGCATTTTGATATTCCATTTGCCGTCTGGTCATCCGGAGTAAAAACTCCCCAAAAACGCTAAAAAAAAAAATTTTTTTAACACATACCTAAGAACAATGACCATCTGTGTATGTTCTGAAACGTCAGTTGCATCATCTGCCATAACTAAACAAACGAAGACTTTCTTATTTCTCTTTTTATTTCATCACGATATATCTGCAGCAGACAGTCAAGAATTTCGTTTTGAATAGTTTTTGAAACTCGCTTAAACGTTTCATTAGTTTTTAAATTATTTTCCAAATCTGGATCCAATTGTGAAGCAAAATTGATTAACCCTCGGAATATGCCAGAATTTTCCGATTCAACCCTGTCATCATGATCACTTAAAGAAACTTCAAACTGTCCACAAAATTTAATGCAATCTATTATTATTTTTGATAAAATTTCTCTATTTTTTTTCAACCTCTCTATTATGCTCTAATATTGAAAGCCTATAAGCCTCACTTAGCTGTTCTTTAATATTAACCTTTCCCAATAACGACAAAAGAAACCACATTATTCTTTATTGATCTTTTTTGATAACTCAATGTTTTTAATTTTTTTTCTTTAATTTTATTAATATTTTTACAACCATTGTTTGTCCATGTAATATCACCTCCAAATAGTAAACACGGGAAACAAAATAATGCATTTTTATCTTCACAACCACATAGCCAATTTACGGGCTTCCGATTCCCCCATGTGTATATATATAATATATACACCCCGCATTTTGGTCCACCCCGAACTTTTGGCGCTCCAAGTTTATTGGCACCACTCTCGAAGTAGGGGTGCGCCAAAAACGGTTGACGTAGCAACCGTCGTAATGCGTGTCCCTCAACTTGGTTTTTGTTCGACCCTTTGACCCCCCTTATAGGGGCGTAGCCCCCTTATTTTGTGAATTTTGATGGTGTCAATTTGAAGGTGTCCACTTTCGATGGTACCTATATTGGATGGCTCAACTTTGATTAGGCTCAACTTTATGAAGGTGTCAACTTTGGAATGGTCCTGCACGATAATCAATATAATAACTACTTTATATACTATATTATATAATACTATTATATAATAAGGAATACTAACTATATTATTATATATGGGCACAACTAAAGGTTAAGGAATTCCATCTCTCTAACAGTATACCTTACGATAGATAATCATTGATACTATCACTTACATCATATATCATCTAATATTCACCTATTTAATACTATAACCTAGACACAAATTCTTATTCCTATATAAATATACCCTAATACTATAATATATATATAATTATATATATATATATATATATATCATTATATACCTAATATCATATACTATATATATACTCTATATATATTATATATATATATTATATTACATATACTAACTCTACTACTATACTATATCTGGGTCCAAAAACATAGCTACATAATACTATATAATATATATACTATAATATATATTTATATAGGTCTAAAGTGTTCTAGAAGTGTTCTATGAGTATTCTAGGTGCGCCAGACGCGTATTCTAATGAGTGCCAATCCGAGTGCCAAGTGAGTGCCAATGAGTGCTATAGATGAGTGCCAATGAAACTGCCAATATTTTAGCAAAAATTAATTGTAACGTGCGAACAATAAGTGCCAAGTGAGTGCCACCCCTGAGTGCCACATGAAGTACACACTGTATGCCTCCTGCAGGCTAACATCTTAGGAGTATGGCATGGTGGGCTATAAGAACTTCCCCTCCCACTACCATCCTACCAGATATATTATATCATATATATCGTATATATTATTTATCTATCACTTTACTTATACATGGAATCATATATATACTATCCTATTATATATTATATATAAGCTATTATATATATATATATATATACTATATATATTTATAAAATGTGATGGAGGTGTGAAGGGATGTTGTATAATATCGTGGATTTGTAATTGTCGTTTCAGTGGTAGTTCGCACTTTGTTAGTTGTAATTGCGAGGGCCAGTTTCTCTTTTCTGTACGTTATGATGTTGTAGTAGTTTTTTTCTGTTCGTGGGGTAGGGGGATTGTTGGGGCAAGGCTGCTTTTGAGAAATGAAAAATAGGAATAGGTGGTCCGATTGTAAGTCCAAGTAACTGGGTGCCACCTAATGCTTATAAAAGGGTGTTATGCGTGAGTGGAACAGCAAATATTTAACGTTCTGGGGTAAGGTAGAGGGACTTGGATGACTTGGGGAGCGGGATTCGGGTGTTAAGGTTTTTAGATAAGGTACACAGATATCTTTGCGGATTCCAATTCTTATTAGCAGAATGGTTGCACATCGGGGGCTACGGAAAGGAGTAGCTTTATCACGCCTATCCAGGCTAGTGTGGTGGGGCATTAAAATTAGCCAACATCCTCCGAGGACAATTGAAAGATTATCATGGGTATGTGGATAAAATGCTAGTCAAGGATCGATGATGAGGTTTGTTTGGGGGAGTGGATTTCAGGGCAGGAATATGGGTGGCGAAGATGTAAGAGATTGAAGAATCGTTGCTAGGTGGTCTTAATTCAGCGAGGATTGAATACAGGATGGGATTTTTATTTGTGCGTTTTAGTGTAATAAAGTGGAAGGGTTTCGGAAGATGTCCCTGTGGTAAGTAAACAGTTGATCTAATTACGATACAGTGTTAAGAGGGAGACTGTTGAGGGGGCGGTGGGGCTGTTTATGGAAAGTAGAAGTGGTTATATACCCATTCAAAACAGTGGAGCGAGTGGGGTGTTTTTGGGGAGGGAGGGAGGCTCCTTGTATGATGGCTATATGGATGTTGAATAAATTTTATTAAGGAAATGGTATGAGGTTCTATATTTGATTTTATTGGTTACGGCCATTGACTATTTAATTGTAATCTAATATTGAGAGTTTAGGGGGTTTAGTTTTTGGAGAATGAGTGGGAATTTTGACCATAAATAGGAGTGGGCATAGGGTTCTGCAGGTTTAGCTACAGTAGAACCAGCTCGAGTTATTTCTGGGGAAGTGTCTTTGGGAATGGGGCAGCGAGGTCAGGTGACGCCTTAATTTGAGATGAGACAACTTTTAAAACATATTGAATGGCTATTCTAGTACCGACTTGAAGTTGGCAATATGGGGCAGTAAATATCTAGGAAAACTGGGTTTTTCCTCTGACATCAACGATCCGACTGAATAGACAGCAGTCCCATCACCAGAGAAAAAAGAAAACCAGCCCCGGAAGAAACTAGACAGAGGCATTGGGATTGAAAGAGTGAGAATTAACGGCAATCAGAAAAGAAAACAAAGTTATATACGACCTAGTGGGGTTCGGCATCCCGCCTGGCACACCTGTCGGCAGTGATCCTCCTAGTGGAGGGGGGGTTGTCGAGTGTTCTTGTTGCTTCCCCCCGGGGCAGAAGGTCCGTCTTTTTGATGGGCTCCCACTCCGGTGCGAGGCAAACGGTTTCGCCTCGTGAAGGCGACACTCATCGAAACCTATATATATATATGGAGTATAATATTATATATATATATATATTATATAATATATATATATATATATTATATTTATATATATAATATATTATATTATATATATAATATATATATATATATGTATAGTATATATTAATATATATATATATATATATATATATAATATATATATATATATAGATATATATATTATAATATATATATATATATATATATATATATATATATATATATATATATATTAATATATATATATAAATTATATATATCTTTTCTTTCTTTTTCTTTTCCTCTCCCAGGAAGGATTTTTTCAATCCTGTCGCCGCGCAGCGGTCCTTTCTACAGAATCCCCTCTGCTGCACGCTAGTTCCCTCTCTCTTAGGCACTCAGTCTCATTTTTGGTAGCTGACCTCATCTTTCCAGAGAGTTCTCCAACACGATCCGCCCCATCTCTTCTTACGGTCTTCCCCTTGGTCTTCTGCTCTCTGGTGTCCATTCCCATCTTCCTTTTGGCATTCTGTCCTCTCCATCCCTCTCCAGATGTCCCACCATCTCAATCTCCCCACATCCATCTGCAGTATCATCTTCTTCACCCTATATCTTTCTCTAATTACTTCGATTCCTTATTCTGTTCTCTCCTTACTCCTTTCCCAATCCATTAGTTCTAAATACCTCAATTTCCGCTCACTTGTATTCCTACTCTCCTCTCCTTCTCGTTTTTGTCCATGTTTCCGCTCGTCAGCAGCGTCCGGAGTCAGTATAAATACACTGTTAAAAATCCACTTTTTTAATACAACCTCCCCCTTCCAATGTTTTTAATCTTCATCCCAGGGTATATCCGCTTTTCATCACACTAATCAATACTTTTCCTTCGTTCGCGTAAAAATCTCTCTCACACCTCCTCACCTTTTCTGCTAACACATCCTCCGAGATTAATTGCATGTATTTCCCGGCCTTCATCTCCTCCCCTCTCACCAACCATCCTCATCCACCTCTCCTCATTTCCTCCGGTTAATGTTAATATCTCTGTCTTCTGTACGTTCATCCTCATGGCCCTGCTTCCATCCAACTCCTTCTCCGTAAAACAACTCCAACCCCTCCCGAATCGTCTCCGCTCTCTCGCTCCAATATGTCAGATCGACGGCATATGCCATTATGCCGCCTTCAAAATTCTCCCAGTCATCTCCCTCAACTTTCGCCTTATCACCTCCCTCGACGTCTAAATATAAATTATAGAACAAGCAGTGGAGATAAAAGACACTCCCCTGCTTTCACTCCTGTTTTTCAACCTCGTAAACCATCTATCGTTCTCGCCACTCAGCTCTAACATTACAACTGCATTCTCATACATACTTCTATTTGCCTTCTTTATCTACCCCTAATCTCCAATAATCTTCCTCTTCCATAGCTCTCGCAATAGCTTTTTTTCCCTATAAGCTTTTTCCATTGGCACCGTAATCAAATGCCTTTTTGCAGTCGATGAACGTCTACAAAAGAATCTCTTTGCCCATATTCCAGCATCCTTTCTCCGAAACATTCCTTAAGTGTGATAAGAGGTCCGTCGTTCCTCTTTCCTCTTTCTATACCGTACTTGTTCTTCTTCCCGAAGTCTCGCTCTAACCTTCTCTCTTAGCCTCCTTCCACCTTTCTTTCGTATATTTTCGCCAGAAGGTCTCCATCAGTGAAAGCCTCTATAATTATTCACAGCTTCCTGCATCTCCTTTACCTTTATAAATCGGTATTTATTATTGCTTTGCCCCACCTTTCCCGGCTACCTTTCCTTCTCTCCAAACACTGTTCATCAAACTGCGATTTCTCCTCCTCCCAGCTCCTCTCCTTCCTCACCACCAACTCCACAGCCACTCCATCCCCTCCTGGGGCTTTACCCTTCTTCATCCTTTTTATAGCCTCCTCATATTCTTCTACCGTTATCTCTCCGCCTTCCTCCTCCTCCTCCTCCTCTCTCGTCTGATCTGCAGCTTCTTCCTCTTGTTCTCTGTATTCTACATTTAGGAGATCTTCATAGTATTCGGTCCATCTATCATTCCTTTCTTCCGGTCTCACAAGATTCCTCCGTTTCTATCTTTTTATATTTCTAGTACGGTTTTTTGGTTTTCTAACGCCTTCGCCTCATCTTTAATATCTTTTTCTTCACCAATCAGTCCATCTCTCGTTATTTTTCCTGCCATTCTCTCCGCCTCCAACTCTCTTTTTTGCCCTCCTCTTTTTTCTCTCTGCCTTATCTCTTGCCTGTACATATTCCCTCCCTTGCTGCCGTGTTCTTCTAACTTCTTCACTTTTAGCTCATTCAACCACTCCTCGTTTTTACTTTTAATTGCTTTTTAACTTTTTCGTTCCACCATGGTGTATGTCTTCTTCTTAGTACCTCCTACCCATTCTTTTTACCAAGAGTTTTTCCTCTGCCACTCTCCTTAATTACATCCTGCAGTTCTTCGTTTCTTCTTCATGTCCTTAGGGTTTCCTGCATTTGCCGTTTCATAATTTCGTCTCGTTCCTTGTTCTTCTAACTTCTCCACTTCTCCACTCTGATTACTGCCCTCTTCTGCTCATTTACTCCTCCCTCCCTCTTATCTTCATGTCCGCGAACACGCACCAGTCTAAATGATCCGCATCTAAGGACACCTTGCACACTCCAGGGATCACCTTTACATTCTTAACCATCCTTTTTTATCGGAGAACTTCATGTTAGTTCCCCTCTAATCAACCGATTTTGACTACGATATTGTTGGTTACCTGAATCATGGCTATACTCGTAAAAGATGTGGAGACTCTCTGTCGCTTTTGAAAACGTGTTCATTATCCTTTTAGGAGGTCGTTTTCATCACACCAAAAATTCACTCAACGCCCTCTCCTCCATCGTTTCTTGTATCCTCCTCCAATGGTCCCAATACTCTCTCCCATCTCTCTTCTCTTTCCTCCTCTAGCGTTGAAATCTCTCCCATCAACAAGCACGTCTCCCCCTCCTCCTCCACCCCCACCCTTTACTTCCTCCCAATCAGTTCCATAAATCTAGTCTTTTTTTTTCCTCCTCTGAGTGCCCCTGCTTGTGGCTGCATAATCTTGGTATATTCTTATATTTACATCTCAGCTATCTTCATCGCACTCATCAACCTTCATTTTAATTTTCTTAACTATTCTAGAAAATAATTGTCTTGGTGACCTTGGTCCCACTATAATTCCGACAACATTTCTTCTTTCTTATTCTTCTTCTCAGACCCCACTAATACATCAGAACAAAATCCCTTCTCCCATTTCTTTACACCTCACCTCACAATCCCCTCCCCCTCACATCTCATTCTCTCCGCAATCCCCAACAATAATTCTATCTTCCCTCCCTTCATGATAATTCTATTATCTCCTCCTCTTTAATCTCCATAGGTACCACTATATATATATATTCTATCTATAATTTTCTAAATATTCTTAAAAAAAGTGTTTTTCCTGATTCT
>JABUQX010017619.1:0-5000 GCA_015478945.1 Trachelipus rathkii
ATTTGAATCACAAATACATATTCAAAAAGCAGAAAGCGAATTTTTTTATATTTTAGGTGTTAAATTGACGTTTTTAATGAATATTTCAATATTTTTTTTATACAAATATATATATATTATACATATTTAATAAATAATTAACTTTACATAAATAATGTATTTTATTCTAATACAATTTAAATAGTCTTAAAAGTAGATTTTCATAAAATTTCAACATTTGAAATCTTTTGTAAATCTTAAAATGAGTTTTAACGGTATTTTCAGCATTTTGAAAATTATGTTTCATAACAATACTCTTAGACGCAGAAAATTTAAATTATTAATAGTTTTTTTTTTAAATTGATTTTGTAAAGCAGTTAAATTGTTTTATATACAATAGTATTTCATAGTTTGAAACCGTTTAATAAAATTTAACTTCTAAAATTAGTTTTTCTTAAATTTTCACATTAAATTTAGAACTCTTAAAAGTACGATTTTTCCAATTTTAATAAATGGATGATTTTTGTAATGTTAAATTGAAGTTTTTATGGTATTCAGCATTAAAAAATATGTGTTCATTGAATCAATTTCAAAAGCAGAAAAGTGAATTTATAATAGTTTTAGGTATCTAATGAGTTTTTTATGAAATCAAATATTTGTTTTATATACAAATATTTCATTAGTTGGAAACCTTTTAATAAAAACTTAACTTCTAAATTTACGGCTTCTAATTTTCCATACAATTTAAAACTCTTAAGTAGATTTTTCTAATTCACATTGAAATTATTTGGTAATCTTAAAATTGAGTTTAAACGGTATTTTCAGCATTGAAAAAATAATGTTTCATTGAATGCAATTTCAAAGCAGAAAAATGAATTTCTTAATAATTTTAGTGTCTAAATTACGTTTTTAATGAATTTAATCTTTGTTTTTATAACTAATCTTACATTATGTGAAAACCTTTTTAATAAAAAAATTTACTTCTAAAATTACGCTTTTATTTTCACATTACAAAATTAGAACTCCTAAAAGTACGATTTCTCCTATATCAACATTTGAAATTATTGGTTAATCTCAAATGAGTTTTTAACGGTATTTTAGCATTTGAAAAATAGAAATGTTTCATTGAATATGCAATTTCAAAAGCAGGAAAGTGATTTATTAATAGTTTTTGTGTCTAAAATTGGTTTTTAATGAATTCATATTTTGTGTTATATACAAATCTGTCATATTACAAAACATGTTTAAAAATTTTTTACCATCTGAATCTACGCGGTTATATTTTCACGTTATCAATTTAGAACTCTAAAAGTACGATTTTTCCTAAATTTTCACATTTTAAATTTAGAACTCTTAAATGATTTAAACGGAATTTCAGCATTTGAGAAAAATAATTTTTCATTGAAAGGCAATTTCAAAAAGCAAAAGTGAATTTTTATAGCTTTAGGTGTCTAATTGAGTTTTTAATGAATTTCAATAATTTGGTTTTATAATACATATTTCAGTTAGTTTAAAACCGGTTTTTAATAAAAAATTTTAACTTCTAAAATTCGCTTTTTCTTAAATTTTCCATTCAAAATTTAGAACTCTTAAAGAACTTTTTTCTAAATTCAACATTTGAAATTATTGGTAAATCTAAAATTGAGTTTTTAACGGTATTTCAGCATTGGAAAAATTAGTTTTTCTTGTAAATACATATCAAAAGCAGAAAAGCGAATTTTATTAATAGTTTTTAGGTGTTAAATTGACGTTTTAATGAAATTTCAATATTGTTTTTATACCAAGTATTTATTAGTTGAAAACTGTTTTAAAAAAATTTACTGTTAAATTACGCTTCCTTCATTTCACATTGAAGATTTAATCTTAAAATACGATTTTTCCTAAATTTCAACATTTGAAATTATTGAAATCTTAAAAAATTGAGTTTTACGGTATTTTCAGCATTTGAAAAATGAAAAAATAATATGTTTCAAAAAGCAGAAAAGTGAATTTAATATTTATTTGTCTTAAATGACGTTTTTAATGAATTAATAATGTTTTATACAAATATTTATTAGTGTGAAATGTTTAATAAAAAATTACTCTAAATGAGCTTTTTCCTAAATTCACAACAAATTTAGAACTCTTAAATACGATTTTCCTAAATTTCCACATTGAAATTATTTGGTAAATCTTAATGATTTTTACGTATGTTCAGCATTTTAAAAAAATAATTGTTTTCATTGAAATGATTTCCATATAAGCAAGAATGAATTTTATTAAAGTTTTATGTGTCTTAACTTGTAAAGTGTTTGTTAAGAAATTTTGTTCAATATATTGTTTTTATAATACCAAATATTCATATTATGTGAAGAATTGTTTTAATAAATTTTAACGTCTGCAAATATCGCTTACTTAAGTTCTCACTCCAGAATTAGAACTCTTTAAAAGTACAATTTTTCTTAAACATTGAAATTATGTTGGTATAATATTAAAAGTTGAGTTTTTAATGGTATTTTCAGCATTTAAAAAATAATGTTTCATTGAAATGCATTTTAAAAAAAGCAGATTTATAATAGTTTTAGGTATCTTAAAATGTTCGTTTTTAATGAATTTTTCATAATTTTCTTGAAAACAAATAAATGTTAATTAAAAAAATATAAACTCTGTAAGATTAATCTCTTCTTTATTTTCACATTAAAATTAGAACTCTTAAGTACGATTTTCCTAAATTTCAACATTTCAAATAAATTATTAATTTAAAATTTTGATTTGTAATATTATTTAAGCATTGAAAAAAAAATAATTGTTTTTATTAAAATGCAATTCTCAGCTGAAATTGAATTCTAATAATTAGTGTCTTAAATATTGACGTTTTTTAATGAAATTTCAATATTTTTTTTATACCAAATATTTCATTGTGAAAACCTGTTTTAATAGAAAAATTTAACTTCTAAAATTCGCTCTTTCTAAATTTTCACATTAAATTTAGAAATCTTAAAAGTACGATTTTCCAAACTATCAACATTTGAAATTATTGTTAAATTAAAATTGAGTTTAACGGTATTTTCAGCATTTGAAAAAATAAGAATGTTTATTGAAATGCAATTTCAAAAAGCAAAGTGATTTATTATATAGTTTGGTTCTAATTGACGTTTTTATGAAGATAATATTTTGTTTAATATACAATATTCATTAGTTGTGAAAACCTGTTTTAATAAAAATTTAAACTTCTGAAATTAAGCTTTTTCTAATTTCCACATTACAAATTTAGAACTTTAAAAGTACTATTTTTCCTAAATTTCAACATTTAAATTATTTGGTGAATCTTAAAATGAGTTTTAAACGGTATTTCAGCATTTGATAAACATATGATTGTTCATGAATGCAATTCAAAAAGCAGAAAGTGAATTTATTAATAGTTTAGGTGTCCTTTATTGACGTTTTTTAATGAAATTCAATATTTTGTTTTTATATCAAATATTTAATTAGTTGTAAAACCTGTTTTATAAAAAATTTAACTTCTAAATTACGCTTTTTCTTATACACAAATTTAGAACTCTCTAAAGTACGATTTTTCCTAAATTTCAACATTTTAAAATTAATTGGTAAATATTAAAATTGAGTTTTACGGAATTTTCAGCATTTGAAAATAATGTGTTTCATTGAATGCAATTTCAAAAAGCAGAAAGTGAATTATTAATAGCTTTAGGTGTTTAATGACGTTTTTTAATGAATTTCAATATTTGTTTTTATATACAAATATTTCATTAGTTGTGAAAACCGGTTTAATAAAAAGATTTTAACTTTCTAAATTACCGCTTTTTCCTTAAATTTCACAATTACAGTTATTTTCAAACCTTAAAATAATAGAAAAACAAAATTAATAACAGTAATTTCTATAATCTCTTTCTCTTTTTAGATTAGTTCATTCGCAGTTCTTTTGCGTATTTATGTACCATTTTTAGTGGTATTCTCTAGAAGAATGTAGCGTGAATTCTTACTCGTATTTTCATGCCATTTGAAAATATATATGATGCTCCAGCTTTGCACAATACTGTTTCAAGATATAGCAATAAGAAATATATTAATTATATTTAATTAAATATGACTTAGTACTGCAAATTTGAAACTTTCCAATTTTAATATTTATAGATTTATATTCAAATACCGATAATTTATATTAATATAAGATTCTTATTTTTTAATCTTTAAAAGTAGTGAATCATGTAGAATTATGTAATACTGTTTACATTATTTTTAAAATTTCTATAGACTAAAATAAAAAACAATTTCCTGTAACTGTGAAAAATCTGAAGTGTTATTAAAATTTCTCAGACATACGAAAAATAAACGAAGATTCAGTTATGTACGAGTTTATTTTAACTATTAAAATTATATCAAGAAATTAATCCATTAACACATTTTTATGAAAATTTATATGGTATATAAATTAATTGTCTTAAAAATTGAGGATTAAATATATTATACAGGTTGAAAAACGCGTATAAAAGATTGAAAAATCTGGTAATATTATTCCAACTGAAAAGAAACGAATCACAATAGATAAGATATATAGCAGAAAAGCGAATCTTAGCGAATAATTATTTAGATTATTATTAGAAATAATATAGCATTCTTTCCTATTATGAGAAATAAACAATATAAAAGTTCCTTTTTAGTAAACAACAAACAAATAATTAATAGCATAAATAGAATAGTACTTCGATAAAAAAATACAGAAACATTCTAGGCAACTTTTCATCTCGCATTAAGTCACGCTTGTCACTTATTCTCAGAATATTAAAATACATCCTATATAATTCGCTCTTTCTATTAAGCGCTTGGAAGCTTTATGTGCCTACAGTAAATTATACATTCTGACGTTAGAACATCTATACGACTCTTCTAAGATTCATTGAATATAATCTTAAAATTGCGCTTTTTTTTTATACGGATAATATCTCTCATATGCTAAGGACAAATAGAGCATAGCATAATGTATGTATTAGAACGTCTAATTTCAAAAGCAGTAAAGAGTG
>JABUQX010017619.1:10000-15000 GCA_015478945.1 Trachelipus rathkii
ATCTATATTTTAAAAATAGCTTAAAACTAATCTCGTCCGGAATTGGTTTTAACGAATTATATAGTCAAAACTGTTTAAAAATAAATAAAATTGACCAAATCAATTTTAGGTATAGTACACCTGTTTATCAAACTGTTACAAAATAAATAAAATTGTTATAAGCTCTTCATCAAATAGTATCAATATAATTTTTTTTTATCAAAATATCACAATATATAAAAAGAAGAAAAAAAAAAAACATTCATTAAACTCTTTTTTAAACAAAAAAAAATATATTTTTTATCATAAGCTCTTCATCATAACTGCCTGAAAAAAATAAGCAAAATTGACCGAAATACTGAGAATACAATTGTTTTTCAAAACTGTCTAAAAATAAGATAATTTGACAAATATGCTTCTAACTCAGCCGTTTATTTAAACTGTCTAAAAAATAAGAAAATTTGTCATAAATTTAGATGATTATCAAAACTGTCTTACAAAATAAGTATTTTGCGAGAGAGAGAGAGAGAGAGAGAGAGAGAGAGAGAGAGAGAGAGAGAGAGAGAGAGAGAGAGAGAGAGAGAGAGAGAGAGAGAGAGAGAGAGAGAGAATTTCCCAATATTACTGTTTATGAAAAAACACAAAATTACCTAAACTGGCAAAAACACTGTCGTTACAACTGTTTATCAAAGTGTCTAAAAAATAAGTAAAAATTCACACAAACGTTTTCATTATAAGTGTTCATCAAAACTGTCCAAAAATGTTAAATTGACAGAAACACTGCAAATACATATGTATATCAAAACTGTCACAAAATATTTAAAACTGGCATAAACACTGTTATATCAGCAATTTATCAAATTTTCTAAAGAAATTGTTTATCATATGTCTACAATTAAGAAAAATTGCAAAGATAGTATCAGTGTAATTTTTTTTATTAAAGTTGCAATTTATTTAAAATAAAAAAAATCATTAAATTTTTTTTAAACAATAATTTATTTAAAAAAAAAATTCATTAAATTTTTTTTAAACAAAATAATTATTTTTTAAATCTAAAAAAAGAAAGAAATTCTGTCCAAATTTTTTTTTTAAAGCTGCATATATATATATATATATATATATATTATATATATTATATATATTATATATATATTATTATTATTTTAGTTATATTATATATATATATATAATATATATATATATATATATATATATATATATATATTATATATATATTATAATTATATATTTTATATATATATTTATATATATATTATATATATATTATAATCTAATATATATTATATATTATTATAGTATATATATATAATATATATTATATTATGATATTATATATATTACAGTATATTATATATATATATATATATATATTTATATATTAATTATATATATATATATTATATATATATAATATATTATATATATATATATATATATATATTTATTTATATATACATTATACATTTGTGATGCATGTAATTCGTCATCCGCGGAGCGATTCGTCCGCGCTTTGCCCTGGGTGTTGCGCGGATTGTTTTTTTCGAGATTTTGAATAAAGCAATTTAAGAAAATCTTAAGATGAATTGAAAAAGAATGAAATGAAATTGAGTTTGAAGGAATTCAAACACGGTTGAATATTAATACCCTTATGTTATCAAAGACATTCCCAACTCGCTGGAATACTACACTTATATGATGTAAAGAAGTATTGCTCAAAGATCTTCTTGCTTCGTACGCCAGTTCGTATTAAGTTTACATTCTTTATTAATGGGAAATGACATCATGTCACACTGCATTAAGCTATTGGAAATTAGCAACAAAAAATAGCGCCTCTACAGCTTTATGTTCCGATGTAATACATTATGCTCAACGCTAAGGAAGCTTTTTGAACCATCTTTTAAATGAAAATGATGAGGTTAAAAAGATGAAGATATAATTAAACCTAGATCTAGTAAAAACGCTTTTGGTTCTGTGGAATTTAATGACTTTCATACTATTTACTTAGATGCCCGTTATAAAGGCAGCTTTTTTTGTAACAATATAGAAAAGTTAACGTTTACTTTGTGTTGCAATTGAAAACTTCAATCCGACCATTTTATTAATTCGCCACCCATTAAAAGGAAAAACGAAATCTACAGACCAAAACTTTCTACAAGTAAATCATACAGATTCACTAGAGAGAATTTCTACGTGCCAGTAGTAATGAGAACAATCGCATTACAAAGATGTAGTGCAATGTTGGAAACTATCCCAAGAAACGATAGATTCAATGATGATCCATCAGTGATGAAAGTTAAGCAAATGTTTTACTCAGTTGAGAACGGCAAGGAAATACTTGGCCTGTCCTCCACCTTATTCCAAATTCGAGAGTATTTAGCAATGCTGACCTCTCAGCAGAAAAATTTATGTTTTCTCAAGCACAAGCTCCTATATTTTAATTTCAATCTAGGTGCAAAAAGTAATATAATCCATTGTAAAATTCTTTCATTAAGGGCGAAGGTTGGGGAAAGAGGTTGGTGGGGGTTATTTGAATTGGGTCCCGTTCTCTATCCTGGTAACACAATTTATATTAATCGATTGTGGCGTGAAATCGAAATATAATAGTATATAGTGATATATATATTATAATTAGTACTATATATTATTATCCGTTATGATGATAATATATGCGTATTATAGTATATAAGTATATATATAATTATTATATATATATAATATATATATATTATATATAAATTATATAATATATATATATATATAGGAGTATATATTATATATAGTATAATATATATATATATAGCTCAACTACGCCATCGCGATATTAAATCAAACTCCGCATCGATCCGCCATCGCGAATATTATAATTCAACTCCGATCGCATCCGCATCCGCGAATGTGAAAAATTAGACATCTGGCATCACTAATATGATTATATATATATATGGTGCGTCTTTCTCTTTTGGGTTCATATTTCTTCAACACACTTATAATTATATATATATATATATATAATTATAGATTATATAGTATATAATATATATATATATATATATTATATATATGTATTATATATATTATATATATATATATATATATATAGTGGTGAGTCTTTCTCTTCTGCGTTCATATTCTTTACACACTTATCCTCCAGGCAACATTTTACTGACCACTCATTTATCACATATCATATCAATACTTAAAGTACAACTCTCTTCTAGCAACTACTTTACAGACATCCTACTACTCTATCGCTGTGTGTGGGGGAGAAAGAATTGCCCAAGTCGTATGTCCTGCGTGTCGTAGGAGCCGACTAAGGGAGGTGATGTTGGGTTGGCTGCTACTACAATCTATTTTTGCAGGAATGACTCGCAGCTCGGAGAGGGTCGTGTGATCTGCCGTAGACGACCGTAAAGGCGACTTCAATCTTTCGGCGAATTGTATGCAATCGTATGGGTAAATGGAATGTCAAAGGAATAAATGTTGTGATTAAGGATGGAGTGAGAGGTGATGGATGTTATTTTAGAAGGGCAATTTTGATTTGCTCCCTGTGACTGAAATAAAGATGAAGGAACGAAGAAGTTGAGTGGTGTGGTGTGACTTTGGTGTGTCTGGTGTGGATATGAATGAGAGAGAGGAGAAGGAGTTGTGCAATTTTGATGAGTGACTGTGGTAGGAACTATGGTGACTTTGAGTGTGGTGAGTCTAGAATTTAATGGTTTAAGATTTAATGTTGAAAAGGTCAGTATTGTGTGGTTGTGACATATGGTCATCTGAGGGTAACGTTGAAGAGAGTAAGATTTTTTGGGATAATCTGATGTTTTGGATGGGTGAGTAGGAGCTTCAGATTGATAGTTTTGGGGACCTGAATGGTTGGATAGTTGATCAAAAAAGGGATGGTATAACAGGTGGTTTTTTGGTGGCGGGAAGAAAATGAGAATGGTAGTAAGGTGATTGATTTCTGTGAAGAGAGAGGTATGTGTGTAAGTATACTTTCTTTAAACACAAGGATATTCCATAAGTATATAGAGTTAGTGTAGGTAGAGATGGTATCGAAGTGGAAAATATGATGATTTGGTGTTGGTGAAGAAGGAGATGTTGAATTATGTGTTGGATGTTAAATCAGTTAGGGGGTTTTAGGAAATGGATTATCGGATCATTTTGTGTTCTATGTAAAATTAGTTAGTGGGGGCTTGGATGGAAAAGAAGGTGATACGAAAAGGAAGTGGGTAAAATTAGAGTGAGAAGTTAAGTGAGCAGGACAATAAGGTAAGTATGTTAGAGCGCTCGCTAGTAAAACGGTTGAATGTGGACAAGTTGAAAGAATCTGGGGGCAAATGAGGAAGCAATTGTAGTAGTGCAAAGGAAGTATGTGGATGTGCTAAAGTAGGAAGTAAGAAGTTAACAGTGAATTGGTGGAATGAAGAGGTGATGAAGCGGTTAAAAGTAAAAAAAGCGTGGTTGAATGTACTAAAGCAAATGATGAAGAATCAAAGAAGATGCTTGGAATTATATAGGGGAAAAAGATATAAAGGTGTATACTAGGAAGAAAACAGAGGTAAGGAACAGTTGGAAGTAGGATGAATGGGGACTACAAGGGAATAGGAAGCTCTTCTGGAAAAAAGCGCGAAAGGTTAAGAATGAGATAAGGGGAATCTGCTTAGAATAGAATAATGGTGCTTTTGTAACTGGCTGAATGGTTTATGTGAGGGGGTGTGGAAACGAACACGTGAAATCTGCACTATCTTGACAGTAATGAGAGGTGATTTA
Source organism: Trachelipus rathkii (assembly GCA_015478945.1). Lineage (NCBI taxonomy): Eukaryota > Metazoa > Arthropoda > Malacostraca > Isopoda > Trachelipodidae > Trachelipus > Trachelipus rathkii. Next base: position 14,768 of record JABUQX010017619.1, read on the forward strand.
GTGAAATTGTGTGTGGGGTTTGATGTGCAGAGATGAATAAGTATTTTGGGATGAGGTTATTAGCATAAAGAGGATGTAATGGGTAGAGTGAAAAAGTTTAGGAATGGTAAATCTGCAGGTTTAGATGAAATTACTGGTGAAGATTCATGAACGGAGGCGAGAATGGTGATTGATTGGATTTGGTTGTGTAATAGCGTTTTTATGGAGGGTATAGTTCATAGGGATTGGAGGAG
>JABUQX010017619.1:27500-30000 GCA_015478945.1 Trachelipus rathkii
TGTTCGATTTTGCGTTAAGTTTGACAAACACGAACGCAAACTCGAGTATTTCTTACGTTTCGTAAGCACAAATGCAAAAACGAACACGGCTTAACTTTAGAGTATTTAATTAAGCACAAATGATGTTGCTTACCCTTAGAAGTGCCTTAGAACATTTGGAAAAACTGAAGTAGTTTTTTTCAGGCAAACTAATTGAAATATCATTCTTCAACAAATCTGAAAGAAGTTTGAAAAACTTCCATTATATTTTTCATATTTATTATATTTAAAATAGAAACCCATGTAAAAAAAATTTATTTATTTTTATTTTTTTTACTATGTTTGATTTTATAATAATAATGTCAAAAAATATTAATTTTATTTTCACATTAGCATCTACAGCTATAGTATATCAACGTATTATATATTCTATACTCTACTATTTAATACTCTTCACCTCACACTCTTCCACTTTCACTTAATAACAGAGACGAGAGTGCTCGTATAAGCCCATTCTCTCACCAATTCCGGTTAGTAAGATTAATTTTCTTGTTCAAACATATATATATATATATATATATATATATATATATATAAAATATATATATATATATATATATATATATATATATATATATATATATATATATATATATATATATATATATATATATATATATATATATATATATATATATATATATATATATATATAATATAATATATATATATATATATAGGCCTATATATATATACGTGAGAGGGTATAATATAATAATCATAGATATTATATTATATATATCATATATATATAGATATAATATATCTTTAGTATATATCCATAATATATATATATATATATATATATAATATACTGAAGATATGCGATTAAATTTACTAATAAATATATATTTAAAATAGCTACCCATTTAGACGTCAAGAAAGCAAAAGTACTTAAAACCCGAAAAATCCTAAACTACTTCACAATATTGAAGTAGATTAAACTACTACTACTACTACTACTACTACTACTACTACTACTACTACTACTACTACTACTACCACTACTACTACTACTACTACTACTACTACTACTTTAAGTTGTAAGAGAATTTTGTACAATAAGTCTAAAGTTCTTCTATCATTCATGCAAGTAGTTTAACCACGAAGTTAATAAGTACTTTTAGCATTCTCCTGGAAGTAGTTTTGAATGATCCTGCATTAGGTGTCAGAAGGACACCAAACTGTCAGTTTGGTGTCATAGGACTATAGGAGTCATAGGAGGCTCAGCCTACCCTATTATTTTCCTAAATAATTTTTCCTTAATAGCGAACTGATATAGAATCAAATATATATAAATAGAAACATTATTTTCTGTACATCTTGTACTATACACTAATGCTGGATTTTTCGCCATGTCAAGCACAAGACTCGGAAGCTGCCGTTGAGGGCAGAAATGCAACGCCTTGCGGCATGAGCGAAAAAGACGACGGTTAAATGATTTAATTGTGGAAATAGCAAAAGAAATATGATCAAATGAGGCTCGCCTTTTATGACGTTAGGCTAACAATGATTCTCTCCCTCTCTGATATATATATATATATATATATATATATATTAGTATAATATATTATATATATATAATGATATAATATATATATATATACTTATATACTAATATATATATATATAAATAAATCAAACTATCCTATATTATATATATATATATATATATATATATATATATATATATATATATATATATATATATATTTTTATATATATATATATATATATATATATATATATATCTATATATATATTATATATAATATATATATATATATATATATATATATATATACGTTTTATCGATTTTTGCCACGGTAGCATTTCAAAATATTCAATTGAGTATTAATTTAAAAATAAATTTCAAAAAAATTATAGTATAAAATAAATTATAATTTATTTTATTATTATAAGATTATACAAATAAATTACTTACGTAAATAAAAATTTATTTAAAAAAATTAAAATTAATTTTTATAGATTAATTTAATATTTACAAACTAATTTTTTTTATATAATTTAAAACTTAATTTTACATAAATAATTATTTAATTGTAAAATAATTACTAATTAGATATGCACATAAGTAAATTATTTTTACACAAATAATTTTTTAACATAATTTTACAATTTATAAATAAAGGTTTATTTACAAAAATACAAATTTATTTAAATAAATGTAATATTTTTACATAATTTTATATATATATATATATATATAAGTATTATATATATATAAGTTACTATATATAATTATACTATATATATATATATATATATAATATATATATATATATATATATATATATATATATATATATATATATATATATATAACTTTATTTACTGAAAAAAGATTTATTCACAAAAACTCCAAACTTTATTTTAAATACCTAAAGTATATATATATATATATATATATATATATATATATATATATATATATATATAT
>JABUQX010017619.1:35000-37500 GCA_015478945.1 Trachelipus rathkii
ATAAAATCAAAAAATCAAAAAAATATTTATAAATACTGTTTTATAATTATTATAATAAAAATAATTTTATTTATAAATATACAAAGAAGATTGATCACAAACTATTATGGTAACTAAAGTAATTAATATAATAACATCAAACGGAAACTATATTCATACACCTTTATCATCCTAAAGTTTTCTTCTAGTAAAGGTTATTTCAAACGGAACTAAAATATATAAATTACACGGGTATTTTTGCACTATATATAATAGATAATATACATATATATTATATATATAAATTTATAATATATATATATATTATATCTATATATATATATATATGTATATATATATATATATATATATATATATATCCTGCTGTGATACCTATTAAACTAAACGTCTTATTGCTTTCATTTCTAACTATATATATATATATATATCATTATATATTAGTATTCAACTACTCGTAGATGTCTCCTAATATATATATATATATATACTATATATATATATATATTTCTAAGGGAGGGAGAAAAACTTGGAAAGTGCTCAGTATTCTTCAAAAATATACTTTTGGCTTGAATGAAGAGCCTTCAAGCATCTGTATATGGATGTATGTTGGTGTTTTATTGTCCAATGATCAATATTTGAAAGTATTAAACATTTAATAATTCATCCTAAACAAGCTTCTATATGGTTGGATGTTTGGGATTGAAGTAGCCTTCAAATTTCTGGTCGCGCTAATCTCTCAAGTAGTTCGACTCTATATGCATGGTTTTTTTTTTTTGCTCCTTTAAAATGAGAGCATGTGATTTCACATATGTATGTGGTTCAACAATCAAGCAACTCTTCTTATGAAAAAGATCTTGTGTATTGCGATTTTTTCTAACAATCACTGTAAGAATCCATACGATTTCTTCTCCCTTCTCGCGACTCGTGCTTGTATGACACCCGTAGCACTCACTAACTTTCTCGCAATAAGTCATATATTTTTTCGTCGAATTCACTAAAGTGTCAATTCTTTATTAAATAGCTATTAAAATGGACACTGCTCTACTTCCACATAACAAATCACAAATGTTGTTTTACAAGAGCAAGGAAGTAATAAGTAAACTGTATACTAGCTATGTTAGGCCAGTAATAGAGCAAATTTGTGCACAAGTATGGGCCCTTTTTTAAAGAAAGACTTAGATAGCTAGAGAGAGTGCAAACGGAGAGCAAGAAGAATGATTTCTAGGTTTTGAGGTTAAGAGCTATGAGGAGAAGCTGAAGGTAGTTCGCAATGTTTTATGTTGAAAGGCGATTTCTCAGAGGGGACATGATACAAGTCCCTCAAAATTTATTACCATCTATTGATAAATACGGAAACCAACATTTTATAGTAGAGCACAAGACAGGTGTACAATAATAAGAAAATTAAGATAAGCATGCGCATCTTGAGAGTTTCGGCATGTAAGACTTTGCGGGGCCTGGGCGGCAATGGCAGCCCAAGGCTTTGCGGGGGTCCTGTCCTGTTTTGCGTTAGAAAAACATATTCTCAAGTAAATAAAGTATCAAAATAATCAGCACATTAATAATATATATATACTATATATAGTTACCATTATATTATATTATATATATAAATTGTATTTATAATTTATATAATATAATATAATATATAATATATATATATATATATATATCTATAATATATAATATAATATATATATAATAGATATATATATATATTAACCACATGGCTCATGCGATTATGCGGCGTTAAAATCATGTTAGCAAATTTGCAGTGCGCGCGAGCTCTTATATTTGCGCCGGAAGGCCCAGGGGATTGCAAGAGGTCGCCCTGCCCTGGAGCCGCCACTACTCGTGATATAAGAAAGCATGCATTCCAGTAACTAGTTGCGTTTGTTATTTAATTCCTTGGATTGGTTTGCCTACAAGGAGGTTTTTGAGTGGCAACTCGATTGGAATCTTCACCTTTATTAATGGACTGGATAGATGATATTTGGCCATGGTTTCCGAGTATCATATAGAATAATTTTGACTTAAGCCAAATTGGCCCTGTGCCTTCTTAGTTTACTGTAGTTTATTAAGGTTAATTTGCATGTTACTATAAAAAGTTATTAAAGCTGTAGTTTTGCTTGCAAGGGTTAGCATGTACTTTAGAAATAGTTTTTTTTATTTTTTTATTTTTAGTTCTATGACTTTGTGTATAAATATGTTATTGACAAAGCCCTAGGGTACTTTGTGGATTCTGCATGAGAATGTTGTTTGGTGATTGGTTCTGCTGGCTTGACTGGGACAGTCCCTTGTATCCCAGGTCCATGTTTGGCTTCTTACTGTCTTTTTAATTTTTCTAATGTTCTAATATATAATATAATATCCTATAATATATATATATCATACTATATATTATATATATCATATATTTATATATATATAATATATATAGTATATATTCTATATATATAATATCATATAATATCTTATATATATATATTATATATAAATA
>JABUQX010017620.1:0-23233 GCA_015478945.1 Trachelipus rathkii
ACATCTCTGGACTTGGTAAAGGGTTACCATCAGATTCCGATTGATGAGAATAGTCGGGAATGCAATGCCTTTTCTACCACTAGAGAGCATTACCAGTTCAAGGCGCTGAGTTTGGGTCTTAGGAATGCCCTTGCAGCTTTCCAGCGTGAGGTCCGGGCATTGTTAAGTGGTCTTCCCCAGGGTAGGATCGTCATTTATATCGATGACATACTGATCATGGAACGTGATTTCAGATCCCACTTCATTCTCTTGGACAAGGTGTTGATAAAATTGGGAGAGGCTGGTGTCAAGTTGAAGCCCAGCAAGTGCCACTGGTTCAGGAGCGAGGTCCCTTACCTTGGACATTTGGTAGGGGTTGACGGATTGAAGGACCCTCAGTACAACAAGATTTTGGCATACCCAAGGCCCGAGACGGTTGGACAGATTCGCGAATTTTTGGGTTTTTTTCAAATGTAAGTTCATACCACAGCGTTCGGCGATCGCGGCCCCGTTGTCTGCGATGACTGGGATTAAGGGAAGTCCACGGGTTGAATGAACGGAGGTAATGGAGACATCTTTTCAAAAATTGAAGGAAAAGAATGGCACGTGACATGAGCTTGACTTTTCCGGATTACTCCCCAGGAGCTGAGAAACTTGAGTTGTCAGTGGACGCTTCGGGCACGGGCGTGGGGGCTTGCCTTACTCAGAGGCAGCAAGGGGAGGAACGGTTGATAGCGTATTCGTCTATGACCTTTTCGACGGCGCAGCGGGGTTATTCTACTGTCGAACGTGAATTGGCTGGACTGCGATGGGGGGTCAAGAACTTGAGAGCATTCCTATATGGTCGCCCGTTTATCCATTTTACTGACCACCGCCCATTATTGTACCTCCACGCTATGAAAATGAGTGACAGCCGGTTGGCAAGGACTCTGGATGACTTGGCCGAATTTGATTTTGAGGTTAGATATCGACCTGGGAGAGAGCACATACTAGCGGACGCACTTTCTCGGGTCCCCGCGGAATTGCCTGTCGAGGAGGAACTAGCGGAGGACGAACTACCCAAGGGATTGGAGGTGATGGAAAAAGTGGACGGCGGAGGCGATTCCCTTTTCAACAGCTTGTTGATTGTACCCAAGGAAAAGGGGGTAAATCGCAGGGAATGGGAACTTCCCGTTGATGCTCTGTTGATACGCAAAAGGTTAGTTTCGCAGTTGATGGATAGCCCGCAGTGTTATCGGATTTCCTTCGAAGGCAAAAAGAGGACACAGTTCATGGCAATGATGCAGAAGGGGACTTTTCCTATCATGGATGTATTGCTTGCCGCGAGTGACATGTATAAGATCCGCATTTGGGTTCATTACGGTGCTAATGAGCCCATTGTGTATGTGATGGATTCTTCCATTGAGGACGCGGGCCTGTCGCGGTTGCATCTCCAGTGTATGGGGGGAGTGCACTTTAACCCACTTCAAGAACGCCCCAGTTTTGCGGGACAATCCCTTTATGAGGAGGAACACCGGGTGGCGGAAGGTCAGGTTGTTGAGGGGGAGCCACCGGACGGAGTACCAGAGGGAGAAGAGGTGTCGGAGTTTGAAACTGGAGAGGGGAAATCGGCTAAGGAAGGACCGCAGGCGATAGTAAATTATTTTATGCGGGATGCGGAAGATTAGTCGGGCATCCCAACCTGTGGACATGAAGGTTCTGGTGTCGCTTGGACGTGATTGACCATAGAAAGTAAAAGGTTCTGTGCGCTCCTAGATACTGGTGCGATGCTTAGTCTCGTTTCCCAAAACGTGTTTGCCGCCGCCAGAGCTGAAGGTGCTTTGGTGAAGGACCGCGGGGTGAATGTGGAGATCAGAGGCGTGGGGTCGGCCATTGTGAAGGTGAACTAGGGCGGTGTTGAGAGTGAGTACGGGCAAGGGGCAGATGGAGTTCCAGTTTGTTGTCATTTCGGGTGAGATGATTCCAACGTGTTGTATCTTGGGCATTATTTCCTGAGTAAAGCAGGTGTAGAGTTTGATTTCAGGAATGAAAGCATTAAGCGTATCCCGGAAGTAATTCTGGCTTGCCAGGGCATTGTGGAAATGGCCGAAAGTGATGTCGAAAGTGGAGTGGAGGAGGTAGGGCGAAGAATGGAAAACTGGCTGGTCGATGTTGACCAGTTATTCAGGGCTCAGGAGACGAATTTTGTGATTTGCAGTGTGAAGAGAATTCAGGATGGCCGTAACCGGTTGTCCGCTGGGGGAAGGTTAAAGGAGTTCCGGCGTTACTGGCAGTATTTGAAGGTTGTGAGTCGTCTGTTGTTTTATCAGCAAGAAGATGGGGCGGTGCGTTTGGCAATGGTCCCCTTTCGGGATTCTTGTTCATTTTTCAGTTTTGTTTCATCGAGATGGTCCACGTGGGCACTGCTAAGGTTCACGCCATGATGAGACAGTACGTTTGGCACCCCTCTATTCTTCGTACCGTGAAAGAGGTATGTATTTCATGCTCGCAGTGCCAGAAGTTTAAGATCGGCCATCAGGCTGTGCAACCTCCGACTTTGAAGATTGTGGCGTTGCGCGCTTTTGAGCTGGTGGCCATGGACTTGGTGGTGTTCCCAACGACAAACCGGGGGAATGTTGGCTGCCTGATGGTCGTGGATCATTATAGCAAGTGGGTGTTGGCATGTCCCATTCATGATAAGAGGGCTCAGACCATTGTTGCCATCTTGGATCAGTGTAGTAGCGACTATAGTGGCTTTAACCTGATGCTGATTCTACTACAGATATGTTAATGATTTTTTTATAAATAAATAATATAAATAGATGTTTAAATATAATTAATAATAAAGTTTCTCCAATGATCGTACATTGCATTGTGTTTCTAAATTGTTGTCTTTATTTTATTTCCTTTTTAATTCTTATTCTTATTATTTTATTAACCAATAAATATTTTTTTCGTTTTATTTACCTTCACACTATTTATCTTATTTTACAGTTTATTTCGCTATACTTTACTTGTTAACAATTAATATTACTTTTAGTTTTATTCTCTTTTAATTTAATTTATTACGATTATTTGTAATTAATGTGTACAAACTTTCCTTTATTTATATTCTCTAAATTCTTTATTTAATTTTCAGGTCTGGTATTATTGCTCCACTACGTATTACTTTGCTTCGTTTATCATCAGCTGTATGTTAATGTGATTTGCTTGGTTTTAAAGTTTTTTTTTTTTCTAAAAATATTAATTCTTCTAACTGGACTTGCTTTCGCTTTTCTAATAAATTGTACGAAATATTTATTTATTTTATTTTTTTCTGTTATATTCTACTTATTTATTTTCTTTTATTTAATAAATATTCAATATGTTTTATTATCCTTTTTCCTTAATATTTACCAACTTATTCAGTTATTATTTTATTGATATAACGAAAAGTTAAGTGACTCTTTTTCTAATTTTTATAGTTTTTGAACTGAAAGAAAAAAGATATGGCTTGTTTGTCCTTTTTTTTTTTTTTTTTTTTTTATTTTTTTTTTTTTTTTTAAAACTATGTCGGATATTTTTCTAGGTTGTTATTTCTTAATTCACACAAAGTAATATATTGATTCTCGTGTTCAAGTTTGCGACTTAAACTGAAACCTTCGTATAAAAACATGATGTATATTCTAAAATAAAATAACTTGTTCTGTGAAGAATGTCTTAAATAATTTTTTATGATGTTAACTGTAGACAATAACAATGCAGAATGTAAACACTTTCAATCTAGTAAAGCCGATGAAACTTAAAGTTGAGATGAAATAATTTCCAAACTTAGCATGTAACTCAACTGGTAACTTATTCTCAAGATGTAAGTTTAGGTTGTCAACTAGATGTTGAAATTTACTAAGTCAACTTTCGGTCTTACTTGACTTAACCTATAGTTTATTTTAATCTCAAAATTCAAATAAACTCTGTTACTGGGATTAAATGCCACAAAAACAAAATACTTTAATAAACAAAACTATATTTCAATTTGTTATTTTATTTACAATTTCTATCAACATAGTTAACTTTTTTATTTACAAGTCCAATAAATGTGTTTTATAAATTATTATTTATACTAAGTTTATAATAGAGTTTATAATAATGATTCTTAGCATATATTTATATAATTCTTTAACTTAAAATACTTTAATAAACAATACTATATTTCAATTTGTTATTATATTTACAATTTCTATTAACGTAGTTAACTTTTTTATTTACAAGTCCAATAAATGTTTTATAAATTATTATTTATACTAAGTTTATAATAGAGTTTATAATAATGATTCTTAGCATATATTTATATAATTCTTTAACTTCGTTTAAGCACAACATCAATAATATAAACAAGTTTACGAAGTTTTTTAACTTATATATCTAAATGAATTTTATTCACAAGTCCAATTTTAATTAAGTTTTTCAAAAGAAACAAATAAATAACAAAAATATGAGGCGAATGCTTTCAATAACAATCTTAACGAGGTTCAATGCTAAAGTAAGTCTTAACTGTATGGTTTCTAAACACGCACTCTTCTTCTACTGAGAAAATCCTTCATCTAAAATTTCATAGTTCGTTCGTACATTGGTTGTAGAAAGATCTAGAATGGTGACGTGTTATGTCAACAACGTAGAATCCAACACTCTGCAGAAACAATCTGAAATTTCATAAATATCACAATGATTATTATTTTATCTAAAGATATCAGATCTAAATTGGTATTCAAACTATTCTATAGAATACACCTAATTTATTTAACTTCTAATTTCAAATGAAAACAATGCTTATAGCAAATGCTTTAACGAAACAAATAATTAAATTCTCGCATAGTAACAAAAATACAAGTTAAACCCATTACTGATAGTGTTATAAAATCCTAAACTTTCAATTCTGGAATCTTTGGAAACTTTGCCAAACTGGTAACCAAGGCTGAATGACTTTGCTGTTCTTATTTACTTCCAATAAACTCCCATTAGCTAGGTATATACAAAAATGTTACTAGCCCTAATTTCCTGCATATTCTACTTCAAAATATTTAAATTTATACAAAATTAATGCTGATTTAATGAAAGATCTTTTATTATATTGAGGAGGTTTCATTTTTCTCATTCCAGTTATAAATTGCTAAAAGTCTATTTGGCCACAAGCGGCCTATAAACTGCCAAAAGTCTGTTCGGCCACAAGCGGCCCATAAATTGTTAAAAGTCTGTTTGGCCACAAGCGGCCTAGGAACTTATTGAATAAATTGTTAAAAATTGCCACAAGCGGCTTTCAGAAGTGAAGATCAGTATCGCTCCTGTTTACACCCTTATCAAAGGTCTGATTTCTTTACGAATTGTGCAAACCAACCTTTGTAACATCACACCAGTTTCTTTACCTAAATATAATTTTTGTATTAATATAATTTTTGAATAACTAGCTTCATTTTTATAACTGCACTTCACTTTTGCATTTTTGTTTTAAATTCCCTTTCACTTTCTGGTGTTTTAATATTGCACTTTTGCATTTTTACTTGCACTAACCAACCTTTTTTTTAGCCGCCTGCATGAGCATGGATATGTGTATATATACATATATGGGTGCACATGTGGGTGGTCACAGTCAGGTTTCATAATTTATGTTTCATAGGGACCCAGACTGGGGAGCTGTTGTGGACTTTTTCCAAGCTGAAGACGGATGTGAGTGATTTTTGCATTGCATATGCCAACACCTAATAATAATAATAAGGAAAAATTCCCAAAGATGCCAGCTTCCAAGGTGGGAAAAAGGTTGCCTTACTTTTGCATGCAATAATATTAAATCAACTTTTAGGCCTATGGGCCAAATCTAATCAGTACAGTAAAAGAATAGATGATCATCCAGTTTGTTTAAGTGCCAAAAATACTCATAAAGATAAAAATTCTGTTCTGTCATCATTTCATCTAAATTTGACTATATACTTTATCAGTAAAAGTGCTAAAAATTGCAATAAGGATAAATATTGTGTTAGCTAAATTTGACCATATACTTTATCATTAAAAGTGCTAAGATTTGCATTAAATATAAATTTTGTAACACCTAAATTTGACCAAATAATATATGAATTTTGGATTACCTAAATTTGACTAAATAAAATATGAATAGTTTCTTTCATTTTTGTATATAAATATATATTATTTTGTGTGAGTGAACGAAATAAAGCTGGGAAAAAGGCGTGAGAGATAGTGTAAGTGAGAGTGTGTTTTATTTATTTGTAACAAGACTTGTAAATAAGTAAATTTCACTTATTAAAGTTTAAAAAGTTTGCTTTTGCGTGGTTCCCACTTCTCATTTCTCATCTCTTGTAAGTCTAGTGTTGTATACAAATAATTCTGAGGAGACTGTACCTGGGTATGTACCCCTTTTGATCTTTTGTCAATATATTACCTATGAAGTATCCCTTTTCACCTTTTCAAAATTTAATCCAAAAATATTAATTCTAGGCTACTGGGCAGCAGCGTAAGTGTTGGGAAAGAAACGAATATCTTATTACCAAAGCTGATCCCATCCATTGTAAACAGAAAAGTAGAGTTTAGAACAGTTTGGAGGGTTGATTACCTCAAGTATAAGGTAATCTATGAGTGTTTAGTTTTAAATCCGCTTCCACTGTCCTTTCTATCCTTTTTATATTCTCTTAACTCTTCCCTCCTCCTATTCGTCTCTTTTCCCCCAATATAAATTGGTAGCAGAGCGTAGTTTACTGCGCTTCTGCTTAGAGCCAATTATTGGGTTTTCTTAATTTCTTAAAGGTACAGTCTTTTGTTTAACATGTCAGAAGACGGCATGAATAATCATTCAGCAGATCAGAAGGAGGCTTCTGCGCCTAATTCAGAAAGGTCTGCACCTTCTAATCCTAACGCCCCGCTACCTCAAACTAATTTAGTAAATACTGTCAATATTGATAATGACACAGTGACAGCGTTAATTACGCAAAATGCAGAGATGTTGAAAGTAATGACTGATTTTATGCAAATTTTTGCCCGGTCTAAAACTCCAAAAATTATACCGCCAGGTAAATTTATAGAGGGATCTGGGGAGACTCTTCCCCAGTTTCTTTCCCGCTTTTGAAGACTATTGTTCAAAGAAATATCCAGGCTCTCCTGATGGAATGGTTCCTCTGTTGGGATCCCATTTGGAGGGGACCACCTTGGATGTCTATAGAGTGATTGCTAGGAATACAACCAATTACCAGGAGATGAAGACTCAACTGTTACAATGGTTCAGGGAAAAATTAAATAAAGAACAGAAACTGGAAAATGATAAATTTTCTGAAGCCAAGTTGCATGAAGGGGAGAGTATTCCAGTGTTTGCTATACGTTTGCTGGGATTGGCACAGTGTGCTTTTCCAGGATCGGATGTACAGAAAATGCAATTAGTAAGGAAGAAATTTCTCAGTAGTCTGCCATTGAAAGTGCAACAGCAAGTTGAGACTACATTAAGTACCATTGAAAATACTCTTGGTATACAGGTCCCATGGGATAGACTGGTGGCAATAGTGGACACTAATTACGATCTGCTACAGAAGCCAAAAGAATGTCCTAGGGTTCCCGATATAATTGATCTATCTGATGATGCAAGGATAAATACATTTTCCACAATACCACAACAGGTTTCAGGTTGTTGCCATTTCCAGAGGCCAATGTCCAGCAATAAAGAAGTGAACCCAGCTGAAAGTCAAGCATCTCAAGCATCATCTCATCCAAGTTTCATTTCTCAGAGAAACTTCCAAACTCGAACCTTTGTATCAAATTTTGATCAGAATAAAAGGGTCAATAATGGTCAAGCTGCCCAAAGTGTTTGCCACTTCTGTAAGAAAAAGGGGCACCTCATGAATCAGTGTCGGGCTAGACCATTTTGCCAGCATTGTGGGAAACGAGGACATACGTTTAACGATTGTTACGCTGCCCAGGGAAAGTGCCTGCGGTGTAGACAAGAGGGTCATACAGTGGAGAATTGTCCTGGGAAAAATGGAACCCAGGTATGCTGTCCTTATTGTAAAGATAAACATCTAGGAAAAGATTGTCCTGTAAAACCGGTAAACTAGAAGGCTCTGCTGTGGAAGACCTCACAACAGAGCCCGCAAAGAACTGTCAGTATCAAACGAATCAAAGGAATATGGATGATAGGCAATATCCTGGAGAGTCACAGGTGATTTTGCCAGAAATTAAGAAGGACAATCAAAGAACATCACTCATAAATGAAGAAAAAACCCCTGTTCAGGATCATAGACCAACCATTATTGAGACTTTACAACAACAACAAGACGACAACCACAATATTATCAAACTTAGATTATTGAGGCCTGCAGAAGATACCTTGATTATAAAGGTTTGTGTCAGAGATCAGCCTAATTTAGGAAATCTTACCGCGTTTGTAGATACTGGCGCTGGAGTTAGTTTGATGGCCGCAAGAAGGTACCATCAGCTAGACAAAACAAAGTACATATTGACTGAAACTGTATTTAGAGGGATAGAAGGCATAGAGAGAGTGCGTTTTCCTGTACTTGGAGAAGTGCAGATTGCCCTGACCTTGTCCCCAGATTACACAAGAACATAAGAGAACATAAGAAAATAATAGGAGACAGTAGAAAGCCACATGGGCCTATCGAGACCTGTCCCAGTCAACCACTAACCAAACATGCTCTCCTGCAAATCCACAAAGCACCCTAGGGCTTTGTCAAATTTCGTAACCAAAATCCACCAAATTTGGCTTAGTCAAAAAAAAATGAAATACATGTACCCAAAACCAATCCACATCGCCCAATAACTAAGCTCATGGTTCAACAACATTGCAGTACGCTAAACAATACTTTGAAAACACATAATCTATAATTTGACTAAAACTAGACCAATTGGCTTCGTCTAAATTATACTAATGTTGCATTCAAACATTGAGTTCTATCATATACCACACAGCCGTGTTCTAAATTAGATTTTGCAATTGACGTCCTATACTTCAGACACCTCCGTGGCAAATCAATTTCCAAAATATTTAACAACCCTATGATTGATGATGTATAAAAAACTAATTATTTATCAAGATGGCATGCTTTCTTCTTAATTTTTCCTTGTTAGCCCTGGCTCTCTCTGTCCAGTGCTCTACTATAAAAATTAAAGAATTAATTGGTCTCCGTATTATCAATAGATGTAAAAATTATGTAGACTTGTATCATGTCCCCTCTGAGTAAATCGCCTCTCTACAGAAAACATTCCTAACTCCTTCAACCTCTCCTCGTAGCTCTTACCTCTCAAACCAAGAAAATCAATCTTGTTTGCTCTAACGTTGCACTCGTCTCTAGCTATCTAAGTCTTATTCTTTAAGTAAGGGGAGCCAAACCTTGTATAGACATCTAATACTCGTGACTTTGATGTTGGTTTATCACATAGTGCATTATATAGTTTATGACTTATTGACTCATCCTGCTCTTTGTATAACAACATTGCACGATTTTTTATGGCCCAAGAAAAAAAATATTCTTTTTAGCTTTATTTCTACCACCAAACACCAAAATAGATAAGCTTCAGCAATAGCTGCTTAAAGAAAGATCACCGAAATTCTTAATTTTATATTCTCCACTGGTGGTCCACAGATTCAATGTCTAATCCCCGAGTGTTTTCACTCATCAATAATCATAAATATCTTTATTTGAGTAACCTGGTAGCAGGAACTTTATAACTTTTATTCTCTATTTCAAAAATTCAATTGCCAGACACTTGTGACCACACACCCATAGAAAAGTTTATCAAGATCAATTTCATTGAGTGAATCTTTATACATGGCTCTATCTTATATTACTAACGAGGTGGCCATTATTGGTCCATCATACAAAGCATAAACACTTAGAAACTTGCATTTTTAATCTCCCATTGGCTATATAAATTGATTATATGAGTGTAAACAACAGGTGGCCCCAGCATCTGACCCTGTGGAACGAAACACCACCTTCAATATTTCCCATGATGCACTTTAGTGCTCTTTAAATTATTAGTATTAAACAAACTATGTTATTTCTATTAACTTCTAAACAATCTCACTCATTTAATCAATTATGCTAGCAACTCACTATACCTCTGACAATTGTATTTATAATCCTCTATATCATCTCAGACCCTTTATGTGGGAGAACCTTCAACAAAAAGCTTTGCACTAAAGTCTAATAATATAATATCAAACGATTCCTCGGTCAAATGCAGGGTCAGTAATGTATTCCAGTAAATTCCTAAAAGGTTTGTCTGAACACTGACTTACCCTTTCTGAAACCGTGCTGGAGTCATAAATACCTTGTTATTTTCTAAATATTTCTCTATATGACCTTTCATAACTTTTCCAGAACCTTTACAACAGACAACCAGAGATGTTAATCTAACTGGCCTATAATTTCCTCATGCACTCTTCCTTACTACTTATATCTTAATAAGTAGGCAACAAACGACATATTTGTCACTGTTTTTCTCCACTCTCATCTCGGTATATAATTCACATTTCACAAATTTGTTTTAGATCAACATTATTATAAAAATATCTAAATATGATCAAGTGCACCTTTGAAATGTTCGGTTACTAAAACCCTCTTTCAAAATTCACTATGCCAGATTTATTTATATTTTCCATCAGGGGTCCTTGCTAATATTCAGACTTGGAGTTCAAATTAATGGTTCTTACCGTAAACGTATTAATGAATGTTCACATCAAAATTTCACAAAATTCTTGTAAGTCTTTTGTTTATCAGTGCAATACAAGAAAAACTATAAAGTACTCACAAAATTTATAAAATCATAAATCTTTCTCAGTAAAATACTGTGTGTGTGCAAAATGCAAAATAAACATGAAAAATGTTGATCACCCTGCTATTCTGAAACTAACTAACTTTCATCAATTTAAGTAAGACCTTTATTGTCCTATTTCATTACTTATAAATTATAAGAAAGCTAAAAAACTTCTATCAGGTCTCTATGTTACTAATAAAGCCTTGCAAATGTAATTTCTGCCTACTCTCTTTGGCCTTTTACTTATATAGACGGTTAAGTTCGTTTCTATAGTTTTTCCTTTATAAGATTTGTCGTAAATCATTTCTCCCCTATTTAACTACCTAAATTCTTTTATATATATGTTTAAAACACTAACTTCATTGATTTTATCTCGTTATCTCTCTATTTCTCACTAAACAGGTTTTTCCTTCTGCCACCTTGAATGAAAGTTTAATTGGAATATTATTTTAAAAACATATCTCTGACTTGATATCTCATTAAAAACTTGCTTTAATAATGTTTCTCTCCACTAATTATTTATAATAAATGCTACAACAATATTTGGAGTCTTTACTCTATTTATCCAGTCAGTTATACTAAGCATGTCTCGTATATCATTTGGTAAAGTATCGCCATTTGTCGAACTCTGAGAATTTTGTTCCTTATTACTTGCATTTGGTGCCCAGTGAAAAATCACATTCATATTATATCTAGATTAAATTAGGTCACTAAGATCCTATTCATCTCTCAACAATCTATATATCTTATACACCATCACTTAAGCTAAAATTACGATTTTCAAAATCATTAGTTAATATTAAGTCTAATAGGATTGTGTCTGTGGTTTCATGGACCTTAATCTTTCAAAAGTTAACAATATGTATATTTCACCAATTAAAATACTTAGAACGTACTCAGCGTACCGTATTAAAAGTATCATATGATCCGCATTGAATGACCAGAAATTAAAATCCCAACTATACTATAAAAAGTACCCTTTTCTTACTGTGGCATGCTGTCCTCAAAATTCTTTCAACAATTTCCGCATCTCTAATTCTTGACTCTGGCCAGGAGGTCTAAAAATGCCCATATCTTATCATGATGTTATATATAAAATCATAATTGTATTACTCCTACCCCCTCTTAATATTTTCAAAATTTGAATCATTATTTGGTAAACCGTATTTCAATTAACAGCAGATTGCCCTGACCTTGTCCCCAGATTACACCATGAAGCCGGCCAGATTCATTGTGATCCATGATGAGGTCACTGATTATGACTTTGTGTTGGGATATGACATCTTGGAAAGTGAGCATTTGTTACCTGATCCTCGTGAAAAAGAACTAGTAAGCAGAAATGGAAATAATGTAAGGACCGTCGCCCGAGACATTAGAATCCCATCGCCAGAAATATTTCATTGTCGATTGATAAAAGATGTGAAAGTACCTCCTAGATCTTGTTCTGTGGTAGAGATTCAAGTGGACAACTCGAGGGTCAAACAAGGAGTTACCATGTTAGTAAATCCAAAGGAAAAATTATCAGTCAGAATAGACCCTGCAATTCTTCATATTACTAATAATCATGGTTTATTAATGATAGTGAATGAAAATGATACAATCAGAAAATTGAAAAACGGGCAAATAATAGGTGAAGCTGAAGAACTGGAAATGGAGAACCCTCCCATTCATATGGTAGAATTGACAGAAGCTGCTTCAAATGATACTATTGGTTGGACACCTGGTGGTTTGATTGACGAATTTCGTCGTAGAGAGGCAGATATTTCCATTGATGAACAGAAACAGGTTTTAGCCCTGTTACAGAAATATCCTACTGTTCTCAGTACTGGAGATTCTGACGTGGGTTGCACCTCTGTCATTAAACATAAAATAGAAACAACCACTGAAAAACCAGTACAGGTGCCTGTTAGAAGACTCCAAGGACCGGTATTGGCAGAGATTGAAGAAAATTGCCAGAAGTTAGAAGCCGAAGGTATAATCCGAAAAAGTTGTTCACCATACTCTGCTCCGTGTGGTACCAATTAGAAAGGGGGATGGAACTATCGTTTATTGTATTGATTTCAGATATCTAAATAAGAATCACTAAAGGGATAGCTTTCAATTCCCAACTTGACATGTTGTTCAGTTTACAAGGTATAGGTGTACCTGTTTTATGTGTTGTGTGTGAGTATTTCCAACAATATGTTCATTAGTTGTGAAAACCTTTAATAAAAAATTAAATGTATAAATCTAAAATTACGCCTTTTTCTTAAATTTTACACATTACAAATTTAGAACTTTAAAACGAAGCGTATTTTTTCCTAAATTTCAACATTTGAAATTGATTTGTATATTAAAATTGGAGCTTTTATATTGTACTTAGACTCTCTGAAAATAGATAAAGTGTTTCATTGGAAATGCTAAAATTTCAAAAAAACAAAAAAGTGAATTTATTAATAGTTTTAGGAGTCTTATGAAATTTCAATATTTGTTTTGAAATTTCAATATTTGTTTTTATATACCAAATATTTCATTAGTTGTGAAAACCTGTTTTAATAAAAAAATTTAACTTCTAAAATTACGCTTTTTCTTAAATTTTCACATTACAAATTTAGAACTCTTAAAAGTACGATTTTTCCTAAATTTCAACATTGAAATTATTTTGGTAAATCTTAAAATGTGTTTTTAACGGTATTTTCCAGCATTTGAAAAAATAATGGTTTCACATTGAAATGCAATTTCCAAAAAGCAGAAAAGCGAGAATTTATTAATAGTTTTTAGGTGTCTTTAAAATTGACGTTTTTTAATGAATTTCAATATTTGTTTTTATATACCAAATATTTCATTAGTTGTGAAAACCTGTTTTAAATAAAAAAATTTAACTTCTAAAATTACGCTTTTTCTTAAATTTTCACATTACAAATTTAGAACTCTTAAAAGTACGATTTTTCCTAAATTTCAACATTTGAAATTATTTGGTAAATCTTAAAATTGAGTTTTTAACGGTATTTTCAGCATTTGAAAAAATAATGTGTTCCATTGAAATGCTATTTCAAAAAGCATTAAAGTGAATTTATTAATAGTTTTAGGTTTCTTAAATTGACGTTTTTTAATGAAATTTCAATATTTGTTTTTATATACCAAATATTTCATTATTGTGTGTAACTCTGCACTAATAAAAAACTTATAACTTCTAAATTACGCTTTTTGCTTAAATTTTAACATTACAAATTTAGAACTTTCTAAAAAGAACGATTTTTCTAAATTTCAACATTTGGAAATATTTGTACCATCTTAAAATTGAGTTTTATCAGTATTATTTACAGCATTTGAAAAAAATAATGTGGTTTCAATTGAAATGCTATGTCAAAAAGCAGAAAAGTGAATTTATTAATAAGTTTAGGTGGTGTTTAAAATTGACGTTTTTTAATGAAATTTCCCATATTTTGTTTAAATATCACCAAAAATTCTTCATTAGATGTGAAAACCTGTTTTAATAAAAAATTTAACTTCTAAAATTACGCTTTTTCTTAAATTTTCACATTACAAATTTAGAACTCTTAAAAGTACGATTTTTCCTAAATTTCAACATTTGAAATTATTTGGTAATTCTTAAAATTGAGTTTTTAACGGTATTTTCAGCATTTGAAAAAATAATGTGTTTCATTGAAATGCAATTTCAAAAAGCAGAAAAGCGAATTAATTAATATTTTAGGTGTCTAAAATTAAACGTTTTTTATGAATTTCATATTTTTTTTATAACCACATTTTTGATTGTTGTGTAACATTTTTAAACTAATAAAATCTAACTTATTAAATTACGCTTTTCTTAAATTTTCACATTACAAATTCTAGAAATCTTAAAAAGTACGATTTTTCCTAAATTTTCCAACCATTTGAAATTATGTTGGTTAATCTAAAATTGAGCTTTTTTAACGGATTTCAGCTTTTGAAACTAATGTGTTCTCATTGAAATGCTATTTTCAAAAAGGCAGAAAAGTGAAATTTAATTAATGAGTTTTTAGGTTTCTTATTGACGGTTTTTTTTAATGAAATTTAATTCTTGTGTTTTTTATAGACTTAATGTTACCATTAGTAGTGAAAACCTGTTTATAAATGAAAAAAATTCATAACTTCTAAAATCACGCTTTTCCTTAAATTTTTACATTACAACATTTAGAACTCTAAAAAGTAGATTTTTGCCTAAATTTCAGCATCTTTGAAATTATTTTGGTAAATCTATAAACTTGAGTTTTATTGTTTTCAGCACATTTGAAAAAATATTTTTAATGTGGTTGAGATTTGAAATCCTATTTCAAAAAGCAGAAAAGTGGAAATTTTATTAATAGTTTTAGGTGTCCTTAAACTGACGTTTTTTAATGAAAAATTTCAATTATTGTTTTGTTTTTATATACCAATATTTCATTAGTTGTGAAACCGTTTTAATAAAAAATTTTAACTTCTAAAATTACGCTTTTTGCCTTAAATTTTCCCCATTACAAATATTTAGAACTCTTAAAAAGTACGATTTTTTCTAAATTTCAAACCTCTTGAAATTATTTGGTAATTCCTTAAATTGAGTTTTAAAACGGTATTTTCAGCATTTGAGAAAAAATAATGTGTTTCATTGAAATGCAATTCAAAAAGCAAGAAAAAAGCGAATTTATATAATAGTTTTTAGGTGGCTAAATTGACGTTTTTTAAGGAATTTCAAATTTGTTTTTATATACCACCAATTTTTTCATTAGTTGTGAAAACCTGTTTTTAAAAAAAAACTTTAACTTCTAAATTTACGCCCATATTTTTCTTAAATTTCACATTACAAATTTAGAACTCTTAAAAAGTAACGATTTTTCCCTAAATTTCAACATTTGAAATGATTTGGTTAATCTTAAAATTGACTTTTTTAAGCGTCATTTTCAGCATTTGAAAAAATAATGTGTTTTCATTGAAATAGGCTATTTCAAAAAGCAGAAAGTAAATTTTTTATTAATAGTTTTTAGGTTTCTTAAATTGACGTTTTTTAATGAAATTTCAATATTTGTTTTTTTATACTAAATATTTCATTAGTTGTGAAAACCTGTTTTAATAAAAAAATTAACTTCTAAAATTACGCTTTTTCTTAAATTTTCACATTACAAATTTAGAACTCTTAAAAGTACGATTTTTCCTAAATTTCAACATTTGAAATTATTTGGTTAAATCTTAACCAAATAATTTCAAGTGTTTCAATTTAGGAAAAATTGCTATTTCAAAAAGCAGAAAAGTGAATTTATTAATAGTTTTAGGTGTTCTAAAATTGACGTTTTTTTAAATGAAATCATATTTGATTTTTTATAATACCCAAATACTTTCATTAGTTGTGAAAACCTGTTTTAATAAAAAATTATTAACTTCTAAAATTACGCTTTTTCTTAAATTTTCACATTACAAATTTAGAACTCTTAAAAGTACGATTTTTCCTAAATTTCAACATTTGAAATTATTTGGCTAATCTTAAAATTGAGTTTTTAACGGTATTTTCAGCATTTGAAAAAATAATGTGTTTCATTGAAATGCAATTTCAAAAAGCAGAAAAGTGAATTTATTAATTGTTTTAGGTGTCTTAAATTGACGTTTTTTAATGAAATTTCAATATTTGTTTTTAAGTACCAAATATTTCATTAGTTGTGAAAACCTGTTTTACTAAAAAATTTTAACTTCTAAAATTACGCTTTTTCTTAAATTTTCACATTACAAATTTAGAACTCTTAAAAGTACGATTTTTCCTAAAAAATTTAACGTTTTGAAATTATTTGGTAACTTTTAAAATTGGAGTTTTTAACGGTATTTTTTCAGCATTTGAAAAAATATTGTGTTTCATTGAAATGCAATTTCAAAAAGCAGAAAAGCGAATTTATTAATAGTTTTAGGTGTCTTAAATTGACGTTTTTTAATGAAATTTCAATATTTGTTTTTATATACCAAATATTTCATTAGTTGTGAAAACCTGTTTTAATAAAAAAATTTAACTTCTAAAATTACGCTTTTTCTTAAATTTTCACATTACAAATTTAGAACTTAAAAGTACGATTTCCTAATTTCAACATTTGAAATTATTTGGTAAATCTTAAAATTGAGTTTTTAACGGTATTTTCAGCATTTGAAAAAATAATGTGTTTCATTGAAATGCAATTTCAAAAAGCAGAAAAATGAGAATTTATTAATAGTTTTAGGTGTCTTAAATTGACGTTTTTTAATGAAATTTCAATATTTGTTTTTATATACCAAATATGTTTTAATAAAAAACCTTTTTAATAAAAAATTTAACTTCTATTTCTGCTTTTTCTGAAATTTTTCACATTACAAATTTAAAACTCATAAACAGTACCATTTTCCCTAAATTTCAACACATTTAAAATTATTTGGTAAAATCTTAAATTGAGTTTTTAAAGGTATTCGTCAGCCATTTTGAAAAAATAATGTGTTTCATTGAAATGCAATTTCAAAAAGCAGAAAAGATAATTTATTAATAGTTTTAGGTGTCTTAAATTGACGTTTTTTAATGAAATTTCAATATTTGTTTTTATATACCAAATATTTCATTAGTTGTGAAAAACTGTTTTAATAAAAAATTATAACTTCTAAAATTACGCTTTTTCTTAAATTTTAACAATTACAAATTTAAGAACTCTTAAAAGTACGATTTTTCATAAATTTCCAACATTTGAAATTATTTGGAAATTCTTAAAATGAGTTTTATATGTATTTTCAGCATTTGAAAAAAATAATGTGTTCATTGAAATGCTATTTTTCAAAAGCAGAAAAGTGAATTTATTAATTAGTTTAAGGTGTCTTAAATTGACGTTTTTTAATGAAATTTCAATATTTGTTTTTATATACCAAATATTTCATTAGTTGTGAAAACCTGTTTTAATAAAAAATTTTAACTTCTAAAATTACGCTTTTTCTTAAATTTTCACATTACAAATTTAGAACTCTTAAAAGTACGATTTTTCCTAAATTTCAACATTTGAAATTATTTGGTAAATCTTAAAATTGAGTTTTTAACGGTATTTTCAGCATTTGCAAAAAAATAATGTGGTTTCATTGAATGCATTCAAAAGCAGAAAAGCGGATTTATTAATATTTTTAGGTGTCTTAAATTGAACTTTTTTTTAATGAAATTCAATATTTGTTTTTTATAATACCAAATATTTCTTAGTTGTGAAAACCTGTTGTAATGATAAAAAATTTTAACTTCTAAAATTACGCTTTTTTTCTTAAATTTTTCATTAGTTGTGAAAACCTGTTTTAATAAAAAATTTTAACTTCTAAAATTACGCATTTGAAATTATTTGGTTAATCTTAAAATTGAGTTTTTAACGGTATTTTCAGCATTTGAAAAAATAATGTGTTTCATTGAAATGCAATTTCAAAAAGCAGAAAAGTGAATTTATTAATATTAGGTTTCTTAAATACGACGTTTTTAATTGAAATCTCCATATTTTGTTTTTTATATACCAAATATTTCATTAGTTGTGAAAAGCCTGTTTCATTACAAAAAATTTAACACTCCTAAAATTACGCTTTTTCTTAAATTTTCACATTACAAATTTAGAACTCTTAAAAGTACGATTTTTCCTAAATTTCAACATTTGAAATTATTTGTAAATCTTAAAATTGAGTTTTAAACGGTATTCTTTTCAGCATTGAAAAAATAATGTGTTTTCAATTGAAATGCTATTTCAAAAAGCAGAAAAGTAAATTTATTAATAGTTTTAGGTGTCTAAAATTGACGTTTTTTAATGAAATTTCAATATTTGTTTTTATATACCAAATATTTCATTAGTTGTGAAAACCTGTTTTAATAAAAAATTATAACTTCTAAAATTACGCTTTTTCTTAAATTTTCACATTACAAATTTAGAACTCTTAAAAGTACGATTTTTCCTAAATTTCAACATTTGAAATTATTTGGTAAATCTTAAAATTGAGTTTTTTATGGTATTTTCAGCATTTAAAAAAATAAATTTGTTCAATTGAAAGCTATCTTCAAAAGCAGAAAACGTGGAATTTATAAATAGTTTTTAGGTGTCTTAAATTGACGTTTTTTAATGAAATTTCAATATTTGTTTTTATATATACCAAATATTTCATTAGTTGTGAAAACCTGTTTTAATAAAAAAATTTAACTTCTAAAATTACGCTTTTTCTTAAATTTTCACAAAATTTAGAAACTCTTAAAAGTACGATTATGAAAATTTTTCAACCATTTTGAAATTATTTGGTAAATCTTAAAATTGAGTTTTTAACGGTATTTTCAGCATTTGAAAAAATAATGTGTTTCATTGAAATGCAATTTCAAAAAACAGAAAAGAGAATTTATTAATTGTTTTAGGTGTCTTAAATTGACTTTTTTTAATGAAATTTCAATATTTGTTTTTATATACCAAATATTTCATTAGTTGTGAAAACCTGTTTTAATAAAAAATTTTAACTTCTAAAATTACGGTTTTTCTTAAATTTTCACATTACAAATTTAGAACTCTTAAAAGTACGATTTTTCCTAAATTTCAACATTTGAAATTATTTGGTAAATCTTAAAATTGAGTTTTTAACGGTATTTTCAGCATTTGAAAAAATAATGTGTTTCATTGAAATGCAATTTCAAAAAGCAGAAAAGAGAATTTATTAATTGTTTTAGGTGTCTTAAATTGACGTTTTTTAATGAAATTTCAATAATTTATTTTTAAAATTACCAAATATTTCAATCGTTGTGAAAACCTGTTTTTTAAATAAAAAATTTACAACCTTCTAACATTTACAGCCTTTTTTGGCTTAAAATTCCCATTACAAATTTTAGAACTCTTAAAAAGTACGATTTTCCTAAATTCAACATTTGAAATTATTTGGTAAATCTTAAAATTGAGTTTTATATGTATTTTCAGCATTTGAAAAAATAATGTGTTTCATTGAAATGCTATTTCAAAAAGCAGAAAAGTGAATTTATTAATAGTTTTAGGTGTCTTAAATTGACGTTTTTTAATGAAATTTCAATATTTGTTTTTATATACCAAATATAAGTTTTAGGTGTCTTAAACCTGTTTATAATAAACACACTCTCACACTTCTAGAAAATTTACGCTTTTGCTTACTTTTCAACATTACAAATTAAGATCTCTTTAAAAAGTACGATTTTCCTAAATTTCAACATTTGAATTATTGGTAATTCTTAAAATTGAGTTTTAAACGGTATTTTCAGCATTTGAAAAAATAATGTGTTTCATTGAAATGCAATTTCAAAAAGCAGAAAAGCGAATTTATTAATAGTTTTAGGAGTCTTAAATTGACGTTTTTTTAATGAAATTTCAATATTTGTTTTTATATACTAAAATTTCATTAGTTGTGAAAAAAACCTGTTCTGTTTTTTAAATACAAAAAATTAAATTCTTAAATTACGCCTTTTTTTTAATTTTTCACATTACAAATTTTAGAACTCTTTAAAAATACGTTTTTTCTTAAATTTTTAACATTTTAATATTTTTTTTTTAATCTTAAAATGAGTTTTTAAACGCGTCATGTTTTCAAGCATTGTGGAGAAACATAAATGTGTTTCATGATAATGCTATTTCAAAAAGCAGAAAGTGAAATTTATTAATAGTTTTAAGGTTTCTTAAATAGACGTTTTTAATTGAAATTTCAATATTTGGTTTTTTATACATCCAAATATTTCATTAGTTTGTGAAAAATTTTGTTTTTAACTAAAAAATTTACTTTCTAAAATTACGCTATTTTTCTTAAATTTTCCAACATTACAAATTTAGAACTCTTAAAAGTCCGATTTTTCCTAAATTTCAACATTTGAAATTATTTGGTAAATCTTAAAATTGAGTTTTTAACGGTATTTTCAGCATTTGAAAAAATAATGTGTTTCATTGAAATGCAATTTCAAAAAGGAGAAAAGTGAATTTATTAATAGTTTTAGGTGTCTTAAATTGACGTTTTTTAATGAAATTTCAATATTTGTTTTTATATACCAAATATTTCATTAGTTGTGAAAACCTGTTTTAATAAAAAATTTTAACTTCTAAAATTACGCTTTTTCTTAAATTTTCACATTACAAATTTAGAACTCTTAAAAGTACGATTTTTCCTAAATTCACATTTGAAGAATTATTTGGTAAATCTTAAAATTGAAGTTTTAATATGTAATTTTCAGCAATTGTTGAAAAGAATAATGGTGTTTTCATTGAAATGCAATTTCAAAAAGCAGAAAAGTGAATTTATTAATAGTTTTAGGTGTCTTGAATTGACGTTTTTTAATGAAATTTCAATATTTGTTTTTATATACCAAATATTTCATTAGTTGTGAAAACCTGTTTTAATAAAAAATTTTAACTTCTAAAATTACGCTTTTTTCTTAAATTTTCACATTAAGAATTTAGAACTCTTAAAAGTACGATTTTTCCTAAATTTCATTATTTTGAAATCCTGTTGTAAATTCTAAAACAATTTTTAAACGGTTTTGTATTTTCAGCATTTGAAAAAATAATGTGTTTCATTGAAATGCAATTTCAAAAAGCAGAAAAGAGAATTTATTAATTGTTTTAGGTGTCTTAAATTGACGTTTTTTAATGAAATTTCAATATTTGTTTTTATATACAAATTTTCATTAGTGTTTGAAACCTGTTTTAGGTAAAAAAAAATTTTAACTTCTAAAATTACGCTTTTTCTTAAATTTTCACATTACAAATTTAGAACTCTTAAAAGTACGATTTTTCCTAAATTTCAACATTTGAAATTATTTGGTAAATCTTAAAATTGAGTTTTTAACGGTATTTTTCAGCATTTGAAAAAATAATGTGTTTCATTGAAATGCAATTTCAAAAAAGCAGAAAAGAGGATTTATTAAATGGTTTTAGGTGGTTTTAAATTGACTTTTTTTTAAATAAATTTTAATTTTTTTTTTTTATATAAACCAAATATTTTATTTTTTGTGAAAACCTTTTTTAAAAAAAAAATTTTTAAAGGCTTTTAGAATTACGCTTTTGCTTTAATTTTTTTCACATTAAAATTTAGAACTCTTAAAAGTACGATATTTTCCCTAAATTTCTCAACATTTGACACATTATTGGTAATTCTAAATTGAGTTTTTAAAAACGGAATTTCAAGCATTGAAAAAAAATGTGTTTCATATTGAAATGCAATTTCAAAAAGCAGAAAAGCGAATTTATTAATAGTTTTAGGTGTCTTAAATTGACGTTTTTTAATGAAATTTCAATATTTGTTTTTATATACCAAATATTTCATTAGTTGTGAAAACCTGTTTTAATAAAAAATTTTAACTTCTAAAATTACGCTTTTTCTTAAATTTTCCCATAAAAGTACGATTTTTCCTAAATTTCAACATTTGAAATTATTTGGTAATTCTTAAAATTGAGTTTTAAACGGTATTTTCAGCATTTGAAAAAATAATGTGTTTCATTGAAATGCAATTTCAAAAAGCAGAAAAGCGAATTTATTAATAGTTTTAGGTGTCTTAAATTGACGTTTTTTAATGAAATTTCATTACAAAACGTCAATTAACAACCAAATATTTCATTAGTTGTGAAAATCTGTTTTAATAAAAAATTTTAACTTCTAAAATTACGCTTTTTTCCTAAATTTTCACACATTACAAATTTAGAACTCTTAAAAGTACGATTTTTCCTAAATTTACAATTTTGAAATTATTTGGTTAAATCTTAAAATTGAGTTTTTTAACAGGTATTTTTTCAGCATTTGAAAAAATAATCTTTTTATTAAATGCAATTTCAAAAAGCAGAAAAGCGAATTTATTAATAGTTTTAGGTGTCTTAAATTGACGTTTTTTAATGAAATTTCAATAATTTGTTTTTATATACCAAATATTTCATTAGTTTTTGAAAACCTGTTGTTAATAAAAAATTTAACTGTTTAAATTACGCGTTTTCTTAAATTTCACATTAAAATTTTAGAACTCTTAAAATAACCATTTTCCTAATTTCAACATTTGAAATTATTTGGTAAAACTAAAATTGAGTTTTTTACGGTGTTAATTTCAGCATATGAAAAAATAATGTGTTTCCATGAAATGCTATTTCAAGGAAAGCAGAAAAGTAAATTTTTATTAATAGTTTTTAGGTGTCTAAAATTGACGTTTTTTTTAATGAAATTTCCAAATTTGTTTTTATATACCAATAATTTCCAATTATTTGAAAACCCTGTTTTAATAAAAAATTTAACTTCTAAAATTACGCTTTTTCTTAATTTTAACATTAACAGATTAGTAACCTCTTAAAAGTACGAATTTTTCCTAAATTTCAAAAACATTTAAATTATTTGGTAAATCTTAAAATTGAGTTTTTATATCGTATTTTCAGCATTTGAAAAATAAGTGTGTTTCATTGAAATGCTATTTCAAAAAAGCAGAAAAGTGGAATTTGATTAATAGTTTTTAGGGTGTCTTAACACTTGACGTTTTATTTTT